>JAHBCN010014720.1:0-22205 GCA_019359885.1 Listronotus oregonensis
ATACACACAGCAATATTTGTAAGAACGCATAAAAATGCCAGCAAAGTCTGAATTCCCAAAAACCAAGAATATTATAAATAATATTAATTCTATTTTAACAGTACCATAATATGCCGATAGTAACATAAATGCGTTAAACAGTATGCAGTGTGAACAAATCACTAGATATACTAATATCACTTCTATTCGGTTGAAAGAAAGCCCCACGGTATACACCAAGAAGGGCACAAGATAGAATATTTTGAAGCCAACATTGGTTTGATAAACAATCCTTGTCTTCTTAGAATAAAAATGAAGCGCCAAATAAACATCGACTACTAATAATATAGTGAACAAAAAACTAAAAATCCAACTTAATTTTTTTAGTGTACCGAGTTTGATGTTCATTTCTGGCAGTTGACACTGACTGTCAGATTTAGATACCAGCTTCCAGGAAGCTGTCCAAAGTAATGTTAGGGCTTTTAAACCCCATCCCCAATAAATTTTAACGTTTTTGTTTCCAGTTTTGGGTAAACCCATTTGTTCATAAGGCCAGGTATTTCGAGTTTTAACCATTGGGCATAAAAATTTTTTTGGCTAATATTTTAGTGGATGTTGAATAACCGTTTTTACGGGGTTTGAAAAATTGTTTTACGAGAATATAACTATGTCGCGTCAAAATCATTTGTCATTAGATGCAAACCAGGTTGTGAAAAATTTTATGAAACTTTAATCAGTAGAGGTCTAATTAAACAAGAAGTTTAAAGAAACCTGTCTATTTAAAAAAAACTCCAATATCATCGATAAGGGAAAAGTATTAGTGAAGAATTGAAAAAAAAAAAAAACGTAGTGATTTTCAATTCACCTATAGACAAAGTGATCAGGACCTAATAAAAAGGGAAAAATATATTGCTTTATAAAAGGGGTTTTCCTAACTTGATAAACTAAAAGAAGCTAGACGAAATACACCAATATAAATATTAGCCGTGCCACCCTCCATAGAGTTGTTTGTAAAATAGGATTTAAATACGCAAAATAGACAAAAGACAAGTAGTAATGGAATCGCACAGATTACGCACTTGGGGGATTTAATTACCTTCAAAAAATTTAAAAAGATATAGGTTAGAAAAAACATCCATAATTTACCTTGATGAAACATGGTTCGATACACACGACATAGTATCCAAAGGATGGGTTGATTCCAGTCAAAACTGTCAGACGAAAGCACCTTCAAATAAAGGAAAACGCATTACCATAATACACGCTGGTTCAGAAGACGGATTTGTTCCAAACTGCTTGCTGCTTTCTGCAAAGAATTTTAAAGGGATTCTAGCTTGGAATATCATGAGGATACAAGTGCAGAACTTTTTGAAAACTGGTTTCAAAATTATCTTTAAAAATATTCCAAACAACAGTGTTATTGTCATGGATAAGCAAGCTACCACAGCCGTCTGCTACACAAAGCACCAGCTTCATCAAATTCAAAAACTGAAATCCAGGAATATTTGTTAGAAAATGATATTTATTTTGAATTCAGTTGCAAAAAAAACGCAACTTTTGGAAGTCCTAAATTCATATGCAAGTAAAAAACAATATGTATGTGATAATTTGGCTGAACAGGCTGGGCATACTGTCTTACTGCTTTCTCCGTATTACTGTATGTTTAACCCCATAGAGCATTTGTGGAACCAAGAAAAAATCAAACATCAGAGCAGAAAATGTTACCCTACTTTAAGTCCCATGTTATAAATTTGATAAAAATGTAATTACTAACATACCAGTTGAGAGCTGAAAAAATTCACTACAGCACATAATAAAAATTCAGGACTCTTACATTTCTATCCAAAACAACATAAATCCTATTGTAATTAATTTCAGTGATGACTCTGATAGTAAAACAGAATAAGATTTAGATATTTAGATTAAAAATGTAATTATCTATAGATAATGCAGTTATAAATTTATTAAAACTTTGCATATATTTAATTTCTTAATGTAATTTTAAGATTATACTTACCTAAATAAACAACAAATTATAAATCTTTATATTATTAAAGTCCGTCCCTAATGTTCTGTCCTTTAATACCTACCGATCCGCAGTTTTATTGCTGTCGGCAGGTATAATCCATAAATGAAGGCAAGAGCTAACACGGCATACTTTGAGACAGACTATACACAAATTGTACAGTAGTTTGGTCAACATGTCCCATTTGATAAATTTTGTATTCTCCGAAAATTACGATCAAGGTGTATTCAGTTCGGCATATTAGTAGAAAGTGGAGGAAAAATCAAATGGGCCCATGAAAATTGCAAAAAATTTTAACCAATTTAAAAGTAGAGGTTTGAAAGATTTTGAAAAGAGGAGGAAATTTCCGAAAAATCCTATCTCCGAACTGTATCTTAATATTTATTATTTAAGAGCCCTGAAAAAGGCTAAAAGGGGTAGTGTGGCTTCCGCGAGTGTTGTTACCGTGTCCGAGTGACGAATCGCGCGAGGAAGCTAGACTACCAGTTTTTTGTGCTATTATCAGGGCTCTGTAAAAATTATAAATATTAAAGATACAGTTCCAGGAGGTAAGACTTTTTTTTGGATTTTCCTCCTCTTTTTAGACCATTTTTCAAATTTTGAATATCTTTGTTAGTTTTCGAGATATTAAAAAAAACCAAACCACTACCTTTTTTTAATTGTTTATAACTTTTGCAATTTTCATCGGCCACTTTTGGGACTTTTCCTTAAACTTTCTACATAATATTCCAAATCGAATGACATCTTGATCGTAATTTTCGAAGAATATACAAAAATTTTATCCAAAAAGGTACAGTTGCGGCCATAAAATTTCGGGTAAAATTTGACAATCCGTGTCAAAATCATTGATTTTTCGTAAACCAGGCTTTCACCTGATAATTATATATTTGAAGTACACAGTCACGTTCACAGGCCTTTTTAAAATCAATTTCTTAGCTAAAACAAAACAAACAAAGACTTGAAGTAAGCGAAATTCCATTAATTTATACAGAAAACTAAAATCAAATTGAATATCAACTAATAAACTATAAAACAAAATCAGTATTTTAAGATAGCTCCATTCTTTTCGATCACAAGGGCCCAAACTTTTAGGAATCGAAGCGAACAATGTTCTAGTGTAATCCTCAGTCAAACTATTTCACGCCTCTTGAATTTGTGCCCATAACTCTTTTCATTTGCGGGTGAACATGTGTTGACTGGATTTTTTTAAAATATCAGTCCCTACATTTCCATCGGGTTGACGTCGGGACTTCGCGATGGCCAGGGAAGGATTCTAACCTGCTTGTTTCTTGACCAGTCGGAGACCCTTCGGGCTGTATGGACCGGACAGTTATAGGCAGCATGATATTTTGGAGTATTTCTTGATAAGAATTGGCGTTAAGTCTGCCCTGGATATGATGGCAAACGCCGACCCATCCTGCGCCAATACATCCCCAAACATTGACCGAAAACCTACCACTCTATTTTATCTTTTGGGTGTATGTCTCTTCAAATCTTGAATTTAGGGTCTATATACTCGCATACTTCCATCAAAACTTGACTGGAAAACTTTTTCATCACTAAATATTACCCTTTCCCAGAAACCTATTTCCCGTGGTAGGTATTCTAGGCAAAATCCAACCCTTTCTTATTTATTTGCCTGTGTTAAAAAGGGTTTTTTGGCCGCTCGACGGCATCGAAGCTCGGAAAATTTGTTGATGCAGGAGAGGCTGTTTTAAAAGGATTTCTTCGAATGCAGCTTATCAAGTTTTCGTTTTGTTCCTCGGTTGATATGTGTGGACGGCCGCTACCTTCCTTTCTCTCGTGCGAATGTCTATCATGAAATTTTTGTTTGATATCATGAACCGAACTCTTTGGCACTCCGACTCTCTCCGCAACAGATTTTTCTGAGCAGCCCTTCTCCAGCAATGTAACAACTTGAACTTTTTTTGCTACTGATATGCGTGGCATGGTTCGAAGAACTTGATATATTTTTTGGACAATGACAGATTTCGAATTAGTGTCAAAAGTAAAGGTAAGCTGGTAACTGAAGGCTGTTTTACAACACGTAAAATCGTTACCCGAAATTGTATGGCCGTAACTGTACATGTTGACCAGACTACAGGGTGCCCTCCACTTTTCGACATGGTATTGGGGTTACTAGAGTCAGAATTGTAACCATTTGTAGTTACGTCATCCAGGTAAGAAGAGACCTATGGCGTAAATAGATAATTACATATTTTTGTCAATCAATAGCCGAGTTTGGCAATGTCCTCGCAGAGAAGAAGTCCGAAGTTTCTATGCAAATGACGTCATCGGAAGATCCGTCCGATGCATTTTATATATTATAAGCTAAAAATATTATTTGTCACGTTTTCATTCTCGGTTCTCGTTTGCTTTTTATGCTTTTTTCTCTCTGGTTTGTGATTTATATTGTTTTTGTAAGTTAATATAATATTTTTAGCTTCTAAAACACTAAAACTAAATATGGAGAAGTTACTAAACACTAACCCAGTATGATGTTCTATCTCCACTTTTTCCAGTTTTTGCGGTTCCATTTTTTTAATTAAGAAAGTATAAAAAATAACACACACCAACGCAGCAACTCTTTAAACATCGACAAACGCCATCTTATTTCCCACCATTTGTCAACAAATTTTGCAAACATACGATTCCTCGACCAAAATACTGCGAGGAGTTCGAGGATCATCTGATTTACTATCGCGTTCAGAAATTATTAGTTTTTTATTTGTTCAAAAATGAACAAATAATCATTTACCGGTATATTACAATTTTTATATTCGTGTTTACACTTTTAATCTCAACAAAAAAAAATAATACTGTAATATTTTTTTATTAACAAACTTAATAACAATTAACAATTATTATGATAAGTCATGAATAATGAACAAAACTAATCATTCTTGCTAAAGATCCACGTATCGTCAAAAAAAACTTGAGTAAAACCTACCTTTCTATTTTTTATATACTCCCTTAAAAAACGATTCTTTTATGAACAATATCTGGCAAGTTTATGCTTTTCATCCTTCTTAAGGAATCGATGGAAAACTCAAAATATTCCAATTCATTCCTAAACTCTTGTTTTATTGTTACATATTCTTTTCTGGCATCCATACAATAAATTGTGTCCCGAATTTTATTTTTTAAATTTATTATACTTTTGCATTTTGCGGTCTTTTGCTGGGGAGACATACTAAAGCGTAATCCTACTCTGATTTTATCCCATTCTTCTTTATATTTGCGATCGTTGTTGTGCTTAATTTT
The DNA here is from genome assembly GCA_019359885.1 of Listronotus oregonensis. Taxonomy (NCBI): domain Eukaryota; kingdom Metazoa; phylum Arthropoda; class Insecta; order Coleoptera; family Curculionidae; genus Listronotus; species Listronotus oregonensis. The sequence continues at coordinate 5,270 of JAHBCN010014720.1, forward strand.
GTTGCTTCTGCGGCTCGATAGAGTATATTCTCAATTTAAAGAGTGATTCCGTTTCGGACTTGTTCCTTTTTCGGTTGAAAAAAAGCCAAGATATTTAAAATTATCAGCTGCGATTGTTCATAATACCTTACTATGTCTTTTTTTCGGCATTACTTTAAAACTATTCGAAACAACAAATTGGCACACCAATGTTTTTAATTGACAGTGACGGATACTTCACATAACAAATTGTTTAAAATAGACTCCGGAGTTGGAGGTTAAGTGGTTTTCACTGCCTCCAAGGTGCCATCCTCCCACGACGCCACACCCCTGCTCAGGTGATAACCTGTTCCCCAGCCATTCCTGAACTTGTAAACACACTCCACAAGAATGTTGCCTTGCTGAATCTTTTGTTAGGAAAAGTGAGGGAAATTCTGGTTTGATGTTGGCTAAAGATTTTATAAATATCAGATATCGTTAGTAGTCAATTTCCTGCCCATTGGATTTTGCACCGTATAGCGCTAGAAACATTTGCTCACCAGCTACTGAAACTGTTTCATGTGTTGATAAAGGGTCGTAAAATAATGAGCTGATGTTTTTCAGGTTTGTATGTTTGTTAAAAAGCTTTACAACTGAGTTTTTTCTTTTTTTTAATATTGCGGATGTAGAGTCACATCCACTGAAACCGAGAAAAGGGGTCTGTCACAAAAAGAAAGCTGTTGAAGGTCCTGAGATAAGAAAATTCTGGTTTTAATCTTACCCTTTTCTGGCTTGGTGAAAAAAATGTTGCTTGTTAGTGGTGATAAGGCCATTATAAGAACAAGCAGGTCGATATCTTAACCAACTACAACAACTGTATTAGTATCACTAGTAGCAATTCGTGTTTCATATCCTGCAACTGTCAATTGTTCTAAGAATAGCTGAATTAACCTGGTTTTATTGGTTTCATTCGCAAGGAACTGCTCTTGTTAAACGGTCACTTTCATATGAATTTCCAAATTTATGTCCGCAGAATGTTTGGTTGCTCCTCTTCGTTTCTGCTTATGCCTTTTGATACTATTACCATCAGCATAACCGTCAAAAACAACAGTTACTTGTTACCTATAGTGCTTCCTGATGTCTGACACATATTGCTAGCATATGAGAGCAAATGTTGAGCCCATGCTTCATTTGACTCGGTGAAGAAGAAATCCTTCATCAGCTACTACACCGGTTTTTGATATGTCTATTGTTGTGATGGTACTGGGGATCAGTTCATACATTGAAGATTTTCCGGTTTTCTTCATGCCACCCTCATTAAAAAGGGCTAAAGGAAATGAAGCTAACTCAAGTTTTTAATTGGTTGCCAAATCTTTATAATCATTTTTTGCAATTGTTACTCTTTGAAAAATCAGCAGAGGGTTAATAACAACTTTTTTATTATTGACCTTCATCACACTGTTAATCATTGATGCTTGTCCTTCCGTGACTCTTTCAGATCAGCAAAGTTATGTACAACGAACTTATGCATGAATTTTTTACCCACTTGAAGTGGTAGGTGGCAGTTAATGTTAACATTCCCCACAACACCAGTTGAAAGTGATAAAAGTTTTTCAGTTTTGGGAACAGGAGGATGGATCTCAAACCACTTCCCAAGTGTTTTAGTATCTTTTGTATCTCTAAATTCAATTTTTTTGTAAGGCTTTTCAAAGTCAAATCGCAACTAAATTATATTTTTAAAAATGCCCCGGGGTTCTTTTTGGGGACCTAAAAAAATAAGTATAAAATGTTAAATTTTTTTTTAATTTTGCCGATTTGATTTTTAAATTTCCCCTTTTTCCTTGCCCCGATGGGGTTAAACTGACCCCGGATCAGTATTCAGCGACTCTAAAAACAAGAATACTATGGTCGAGTCTTTTTAGGACCTTTAACTTTTTTACTTTCGTGGGGCTGTGTTATTGAGAAGTATCCAGTTTTGACATTATGCTTAATTTACCCCCATTCTAGCTTCCAAAACATTTGAAGTACGAAAAAAATTAATGGGACCATTTTTGTAGAGAATTTAAGGTGCTCGCCCACTAGAGCGACCCGGCGCGACGCGATGCGATGCGACACGAAACGTCGCAACAGGGTTGTCCGCACGGGGGGTTTTAAGGGGCGACGCGGCGCGATTCGAAATTTTCCCAAAATGTGGCAGTCGGTTGCGAGTTGTCTGGAGAGCTCAGGGACGAAGATATTTTTGTGTTTGGAGAAATTTTTTTTATGGAGAAGGAAGAAAAAAAAAAAAAAAGCGAGTTTGGGTCCATGAAATTATTCGAAAGAGAAAGGCGTGTGAAAAGTTCCATCACTTATTTCCAGATTTGAGAAAAGATGCAAAAAAATTTTTCAAATACTTTGCATGTCGTAAGAAAAGTTTTTTGAACTTCTTAGTTTAATACGGAGGTCTATAGAACACCAAAAAAAGTTGCTTTTACATACCTTGAAATCAGAATCGACTTAAGAACTTTTATTTAGATTATTTAAAAAAAATATAATATTAATAAAAAACAAATATCACAAAAATAACAACAAATAAACAAATGCAGTGATAATAGAACAAAGCAACATGTGAGATTCTTCATGATGATACCCAAGGAGGTCGATAAGACTCGAATGCCACGCGACATTGTCGCTTGCTTGCTTTCCCGACTTGTCTCGAGGTGTCCGTCGAGTCGCGTCGCATCGCCTAGATGGGCGGACTTAAGTTTGATTGCATGTAAAGTATCCCTGATGCATTTAATCGCATCGCGTCGCGTCGTCTAGTGGGAGAAAACCTACTCTGCTTTAATTTTTTATACTGCTAATTTTACTCTAAACTTAATATTTATTGAGATATTTAGAAAAAAACTAAAAAAAAGGGGGGGCCCTTTTTAAATTTTTTTCCCTTTCCCCCCAAAAACCCCAGCCACGGGGACTTTTGCTATTTTGTACAGGGTACTCTACTGAACAACTGTGCCAAATATCAGCTTTTCGCAATTTTTTTCCTGTTTGCCATCATTTTGGCTAATTTGCTTTAGCTAATATCGATTCTTGTTATATTTATTTTTTTGAAGGATTTGCAGCAAAAACATGCCTGCCACCTTAAGGTTCTCGCCCACTAGATCGACGCGACGCGACATTGTCGCTTGCTTGCTCTACCGACTTGTCTGAGCTGTCTCGTCGCGTCGCGCTAATGGGCGAGAACCTTTATACATCCAAGATTTTTTTTTTAACAGATAAGGCTTGTTCTACACGTCTAAAACAATTTAACAGCTTAATTTTTTAAAATAAAAAAATCTTACCTTAAAAATATTTCAGTAATATCCTCGTGTTCCATAAAATCACCATGAAACCGAGACAAATCATTCAACACCGAGTTATCCCAAGGTCCGACCCGTTTTATAGTATCCCATTCCGGATTCATGTTCAGAAAACTATAAGGTTCCTTATCCTGTGGCACCGCCGTAGTACTTTGAGCTTTTTGCAAGCAATAGTTTACTTGTTTTTCGATTTTTGATAAGTGGTCGGTACAGAGTTCCCACTGAAAAATACTAAATTAGAAAACTTCTTTAATCGAATCCTATTTATTATTTAAAATCATTTGCAAAATTTAAATATTAGATTTTCCAAAAAAAAATAGTTTTGCCGGCATCAGGAAGTCAAAAACTAGATTTGTTTTTGTTTATGATGAAAATATACCGGGTGGTGCGTCGCCGAGCGGAACATAGGAAATCCCATGTAAATTTTAAGGGAGTTAATTATTGGCTCTGCACATTTAGCAGAAAATGTAAGATAACCCAAGTAACACAACTTGCTTTTTAAAAGCTGAGAGAACCGCTACATCACTAAATTATCCAGCCCAATGTTTCTTATTTGTTCTATACAACGTTCTCTTCAAACCTAACATAGTGTTTATATACCCAAAATAGGCGCACTTTATACAGCTAATTTATTAAAGCGTTATAATTTGCCATTATAAATAAGGTTTATTATGGTACAAAATTCATCAGTAATAAAACGGATATATAAGTACTTTATGTATACTCTAGCAATGGCACTAGATAGCTACATATTCGATTAAACAGCTTGTCAGACATGCGCATTTTTCACTAGCCAGTAGCAAGTTGACAGCAATTTGCCGAATAAATACTTTATTTCAGTTGCATAAGTAAATTTGGAAAAAATATTGTTTTTTTAAGGTATTTATGGTTGTCGCCCTTGCCGATTCTTTTTATATTATTGAACACGACTGGAAATAAAAGCAGACTAATCTACGATATACATATATATTACACCTAAAATAAATAACTCATTTTAGAAAACACAAAGTATATGCAGAATGTGAAATTCACTTGGTGATGGATTTTTTTCTGATAAAATATATAGTTTTATCTCTATACTTATCAAAGCGCCTTGAAAATAATTAAAAATTGGATTGAAAAAAATTGCTATCAAACATTTATTGTTTATGTCTTTTTTCATTTTTAACCTTTAAAATGTTACTAGATGTTAAATTTCCATACTTTAATCCCGAAAAAATTATTAAAACACAAACTAGTTAGAGATGAAGGGAATAATACGCAATTTAATTCATTTATGCAACAATGGCGGCGGAGTAGTACCAATGGCGACGTGCAAACTGGTCAGAATGGCAATGGTTGCGAAATATTCAAAAGGCCTTTAAAAGCTATTTTTTTATGGGATGCTTTATAACAGCCTTATAAAAGAATTAGTGCGACCCCCAGAACTTCGAATAATTTGGCGAGGGCGCTAATCGCGTTGTTATATCTCTTTTGGCTCTATAAGGGAGCTACAACACATTATTGCGTTAATTATTAAACAGTTAGTGGCTATTTGCACGTTTGATGTACCTTTATTTATTTTAAGATTTATTGCATGCATTACCTCCTTATCTAATAATTTTAACTATTTCTGTAGATATAACGTTTTTGTCGTTTCGGCTTAATTCGTCTTAAAACATTCATTATACATTTTACTTATCAAAATAGCATGTGAACTGCAATCTCATCGCCGATACGGCTGACGTGTAAACTTCCAAAAGACCGGCAACGAATACTTTGCGTGGAGTGCTAAGCAGTATCCGCGGATCTGCTTTGGTAAAATGTTTGGTAGCCTATTATTTAATATAGCTACTAAGTGCTTTAAGAAGATATAGCTAACCTGAAACATCCTGGCTCATTTTCGTATCTCTTTAATAAAAAATATATATTTTTTTTAATTTCAGTAGGTGTACCGACTTCTCAGCACGTCATCGTTTAAGATTTAATTTTCTATTCTAATAGCTAGTTTTACCGTTTCTCGTCATTGTCAATTTCAATAAGTTTAGCTTAGCTTAGAAAACACACGACAAAATAGCCGAATGACTTACCGCTGGGTATGCCTGCTTTATAGAAATTTTATTTCATTGCTGACTAGTTAAAAAAACCTTTAAATAACTACAATATTCCAGTAATAAAGCATGTTTAAGTGAAAGTTATGAGTATGAAACACACATCAACAAAGCATTTAAAAATACCTTTATAATGGCGTTAATTATAAAACATTGGGATAAACATACGCAATTACTCCATGAGGGTTTTATAAAAAAAGGTTTAAATAATGACACAATTGAGGTTTTATTTGTGCTTTATATGGTAGCTTATAAAGCAATTATGCAGATAAAACGCTGAAAACTCTCTAACAGCTGTATTGTCACTTTTATAAAGTCTTGTTAAAGCAAGTATATAAAAGATATATTAGCTTTAAGAAAGTTTTTACAACTATATTAAAAGCCATATTGCTTAAAAAACTATTTAGTAAAATACAACACTTTTATAAATATATTAAAGGTCTTTGACGCCTTTATAAAAACTTTTATAAAGAAGAAAATGATATAAAGGACCATCTTGTGTTATTGGGAACTTTTGAAGAGACCAATCTGGACAGTTCTTCGTGCCAAGTTTCAAAAAATTTTCATAAGCGAATCTTGAATTTTTTAATTAAATGTAATTACAAAATTACCAAATTTTCGGTTCAGGTAAAACCAAATAGACACCAGCAAACAATTTATTATAAGGCTTTGATGTTTATTTACCTCTTGCCCAAGAACCCTCGTACTAACCATTTTGTTTTCCTCCACACTCAGTAGAATATTAAGATCTTTGTTCTCTCTTATTATTTATTACGGTACCTTTGGACTCGAACTTACTTACAATACTTTTAATAGTTGAAATGGACGGAATGAGATTGGTGGGGAAATAAACTGAAAACATTTAAGATACTGCTCTAAAACTGTTTCCGTATAATGCCACTTAATTATGGATACTTTTTCGTCGATTAAATAATTCATATTTTTTTCAAATACTGTCACTGATTTATTGACACTTTTTCTCATGTCAGGGACAATATTCATTTTACTGGTGCCTGATTGGTTTTACTTAAACCGAAAATTTGGTAATTTGGCAATTACATTAAAGTGAATAATTCAAGATTAGCTTATTAAAATTTTTTGAAACTTGGCACGAGGGCTTATCAGATTGGTTTCTTCAAAAAGTCATTTAACATTTCTTCTGTAAAATGTACAGGGGACCACCTTAAAATTTACATGGGATTTCCTATGTTTCGCTCCGCGACGCACCAGCCGGTATAAAATAAAACTGAAGGAACATTATTTATCACTTCTTATAGCAATAATACGTAGGTCGCACCGAAAATGTCTGCAAACTACAAGATATACAACTTATTTGTAAGGCAATAATGCTTAATTGTTTTTCACTATATTCCCCTTTAACTCAACACATTTATTCATTCGATAAAACCAATCAGTAAAACATAAATGCCATTGTTCCTGAGTCACTACCGAAATAATGTTTTCAAAAGTTACATGGTGATAGATCGAGGCTGAAAGGTGGATTTTCCAACAATTTCACCTTCGACTGCTCCAAAAACCGATTTTTTTGCAGCGCCGTGCCATATGGGACAAAGCATTGTCGTGTTGCAAAACTATATTGCTTTTTGGACGCACTAATCGAACTTTAAGATGATGGTGCAAGATCTTTTCGATTGCAGTCATTCCAATCCCCAAAGTAACCCGAATAATTTGATATGTTACCCGATTATCTTCTCCCATCATTTGTCGGATGGTAGTGTAAGCATTTCAATCATCAAGATTGGAGCCGAGTCGGTGATGTCATGGTTTCCCGAACCAGAATCTGCAAACGGCAGCAAAATGGTACATACGACGCGTAAAAGACGGGGAACCGAGGAAGGCGGAAAAACGGACGGGCACTTGAACTTCGACTTGGATTTCGACTTTTTGACTGCCGTAGCGCCCTTATGTATTTATTGTTTTGCTCTTAATATTCATTAATTTGTTTTTATAAAATATTTTATTATACGCGTTTTAATTTTATATCTAGAGTTTAATTTTAGTTAAGATTATAGTATTCAATCTTGTTGGCGTTACTTTTAAGAATAACCTTAACTGGCACAAACATATTACAACCATAGCTTCAGCAGCTTCAAAAAACCTGTATACTCTGCATGTATCAAGTATCCCAAATCAGACCCTTTTTAGAATATTATTATCTTGTCTGGGGAATGGTGTATCCTCTACAACTCTTAGCATTTTTGATTCCATTCAAAAAGAGCTGTTCATCTTATTAATGATCCCACGCTTACAGGAAAGCTTCTTCTCTTGCCCACCACGGGCTGTAGGAGATCTATCGCTCTTTTTTAGTTATTTTCATGGCTTCTGTCGCTCTTTTCTAGGTGTTTTCAAGGCTTCTGCTTTGAGGAGTTGGCCAATATCATTTCTCCTCTGGCAGCTCCCAACAAAGCAGCACGTAGTGCCACCTTTATGCATCCTTTTACAGTCCAACTTGAAAGGCCCGAACTTTCCACTTTCGTTCGTTCCTTTATCCCTAGAGTGTCCAGACTGTGGAACTTGCTACCCGCAGAAGTTTTCTCTTCTCCTCCAAATTTCCAAAAATTTAAGTGCGTGGGGGTAAACTCCCATCACATTTTAGACACCCACGGTACGTTTGAACTTAGGTCTTCAGCCTTCGTGGACTAATAAAAAAAAGATTTTTTTGGATCACTTTAGATGGATTGACCCTTTTTCAGTTACAAGTGGTTTTTATTTAAAATCACATAATAGGTGCTAAGTAAATGATTCTAGTAATAAAAAAAAGTTTTTAATATAGTGCCGTAAAAATCATAATTTCTTAAATGTAATAGATTTTTGATATAGCTTTTTTTATATAATTCAGCTCTTAACCTCACTTTTCGACAACTCATATTAAATTGTTCAAATTTGTCACAGCTTACGTGACAAACAATGAACAATTTCTTCCACCTTACAATTTACGAAATTATAGTCGCCCAGATATCAAAAAGACACAAAATATAATTTTTTACTTTTCCAACATTTTTCCCCTTTTAAGTCTTATTGTGCCTTTAATGATATTCTCGGTATCACTGAGGGGTAAGTTCGGATTTACTTTTAATAATTTACAAACTAATGCAATAAAACATACAAAAACTTACCAACTGTCGAATCGTTTGTCTGTCTTTCGAACATTCCTCTTGTAAAAGTAATCCCAAAACCAAATCCTGCTGTCCACAGATAAACAAAACACATTTTCGAAGGACATTATCCTCCTTGACTTTCACTTCCTTATCCTCTGTAGGTTTAAAAGGGGCTGTTTCCTTGCTAGGTGTCATTCCATAAGAGTTAAGTAAGCTGGGACCTTTATTTGCTTTGGCTTGCTCTTCAAAGGCCAATATAGTCAACTTGTTCATTAAGGGTGTCAGCTGGACACCCATGGAGTATTTTCGATGGGTTTTCTGCGTTTCACTGGCGTTTAGGGGCTTTAAAGGTAAGGTCAGTGATTTTCTGTGCTCTTTGCTCATTTTTTGAAATTGAATTTGACTTAGTTCACTCTCACCCTCACTTTTTCTCGCTTTACTTCTTTCAGCATCTGTATCCAACTTTTTTTTCTCGTCTAAACTACCCTGCAACCTCTTTTCAAAGTAATACTGACTTACTGCTGACCCGTCTTGTTGAATGTAAGGATAAAATGGATCGTGGATGGTTTTCGATCTCTTTAATTTTATACTTTTTTTCGGTGAAAATATCAGCTTATTTTTAAAGTTTGAATACTGAATTGGTTTCTTTGAAATACTGATTGAAACATTCGATAAATCTACTAGACTAGAACTTCTTTTAAAAGGTTTTTTTTGAATAATACTATCAAAATTTGAAGGGCGCTTCCAGGAGATCTCTTTACAGAAATTTTCTTCTAAATCCTTTTTCTGGTCTAAAGTAATTTCACCGATGTTTTCAACTGATAATTCCTTTTGATTTATACAACTGAGAGGCTGCTGATGAATAAATATTTTTGATTCGGTCATAGGTGTGCTAGCTATCGATGTCTGGCCGCAATATGAAGTTATGGGCGTCACTTTCGAAGACAGTTTTGCTTCGTTTAGATCAAAGTTATGACTCTTTAAATTTAAGGAATTCGGGCGGGATCTTCTCTGTTGCGAATTTAGTCTGTGAGTGACGGAATTCTGAGTGGAACTGTCAGAAGTATTTGTTTTTGAGGAAGCGCTGTCTTCCTCAGGAACAGTTGTAAATAGTAGGGATGAAGATGTTGGTAGTTTTTGGTTTTCTTGGTTTTTATTCGTTTCAAGAGTTTCATTTTTCGGGGATCCATCCTAAAAATATGCATATATATGTACAGGGTGTCCTGATAAGGTCGTCCTCCGGTGATATCTCGAGAACCCTTCATCGCATAGCTTTCGGAAAAAAATATTTGTAAAAAAATCGGCCTCGAGAAAATGCTGGAAATTATTTTCAAGTTTCTAATTCCGCCGCTAGAGGGCGTAAAACTAAGAACAAAACTAAAATCACGGATTATTTAAAAATATGCCATATTAACTTATGTCGCTTATAGTTTTTTTACAAACTAGGTAAAATAAAGAAACTTTTTTCTTTTAAGCGTTTTTCCGTAACCTGTCAAATATAGGGAGGGGGAAAGAGCGAATATACATTTGAAAAAAATTGAATAACTTTGTTTCGGCTTAACCGATTTTGATGAACTAGGTTTCGTTTAAAAGAGCTTTTACCGGGGCTTAAGATAACATTTTGGTATAATAAATTTATTTTTTTTGTTTTATCCCTGATGAGACTGATTTGTGTGAAAGTTATAAATTTGTCATTTTTTCCAAAAATTTAAATACAATGGCATTATTTTTATAAGCCCATTAAAAAGAGCATAAAAAAGTAAAGAAACTGGTAAAAACCGCATTTTAATATCTTAATTAGTTCTCGAGTTATTGCCGAAAAACTCATTACTCGTATCTTACTATTTTAGCTGTCAGATAAAAACGCGGCGTTTTAACAAGAGTGCTGAGACGTCAAAAATTACAAATAACAGGACGTCAAAAATACAGTGCATTATTTTCAAACCTGATAATTTTAAATTTAGTTCTTGTTTAACGCAGTTTATGTTTTTATTTAGTAGTAGTGTTGTTAATCTTATTAATTAATTGCCCATGGCAAGAAGAAAATGCCATAAGGTATTATAAAGACCGCATTTAATAAAAAAGTGTTAACGTTTGAAAAACCCGTTTAAGAAACTTGAATGGATCTATTTCACACGGTAATTGTAAAAAATTTATATTTTCGGTAATATAAAGCTTTATTAATGATTATAAACATTTAATAAGTGATATTATAGATATTATATTATTATTCGCAAGAAACAAATGTTTTGTCATGACTTTGATTAAAGCCGCGTTGTTTATCTGACGCATAGGTAAGGTATGGATACAGTTTTTCGCAATAACTCGAGAACTAATTAGATGTCGAAATTGTTTACAGTTTCTTTACTTTTGATGTCTTTTAAATGGGCTATAAAAGGATATTGTATTTAAATTTTAGAAAAAAATTACAAAATTATAACTTGACAAATCAGTCTCTGGGAGATAAACAAAAAATAAATTTATTATACCAATATTTTATTGGTCCCTGGTAAAAGCTCTTTAATCATCAAAACGGTTAAGCCGAAACAAGGTTATTCATTTTTCAAATGTGTAATTGCTTCCCTCCCTATATTTTACGTTACGGAAAAAGCTTAAAAGATAAAGTTTCCTTTTTTTACATAGCTTGTAAGAAAATAAACAACATGTTATGGCATATTTTAAAATCTGTGTTTTAATTTTGTTCTTAGTTTACGTCCTCTAGGAGAATTAGAAACTTAAAAATAATTTCAGCATTTTCTCGAGGCCGATTTTATTACAAATATTTTTTTCCGAAAGCTATGCGATGAAGGGTTCTCGAGATATCGCCGGAGGACGACCTTATCAGGACACCCTGTATACAAAGCAATAATATTTAATAGGCATGATGACTGATCTTGAAAAACGGTTTTATAGATCTATCAGGCTACCAGGGGTAAATTAGCAAAACTCGATAAAAAAAATCACTGGAATTTGTAGCTAATTTGTTGCTAAAATGAGGATTTTGTTGCTCAAGCCGATTTCGAAATTACTGCTATATTTATAAAAAGATAGCAGGAATTTTTGATAAATCGTTAATTACCTGTGGATTGTATCACACGATTTTGTTGCTATAAATTAGCAATATCAAAATATCAGAATTTTTTTATGTTTTTGAAAACATGCTGCACATTATCAGCGGCAGTGATTTTGTTGCTGTGCAGGCAAGCACTCAATTGCTACTATAGTACCAGAAAATTAAATATTTATATGAGAGCGTGCAGTGTTGCCAAATCGGGGTCTTTTCTAATAGGTCCTTGCATTTTCACGTCTGAAATATAATTGAGGATGACTGACCTATTAGCCCTCAGTTCTGGTCGGTCACGGTTAGTTCAATCATCTCTGAAGAGATGATTTCGAACATCCTTCAAGAAGTACTAAACACCACACAAAGCTGGTGTCAAAGGGAAAAAATGACAATAAACCCTCAAAAATGGTTATTGTCCCCTTCAGCCGAAAGAGAATATTTAAAAATGTAACAGCAGTACAGTGGTGGAGATCTCAAGAAGATGTTTCAGAAATTAAGCAAGTGCTTTCTATAGTGATTTCTGTTTTGTGTGGCTGTGCATCGTCTGCTGATATCGAAAGGATGGATTCTACTTATGGACTCGTACATTCAGGTATAAGAAACAGGCTTGGCAGTGGCAAAGCAGCTAAACTAGTATTTCGATTTAAGCATTATAACACTTTGGTTTTTTTTACATTTTTTTGTTTAAATTAAGTATTTTTTGTATTTAAAAGGTTTTTTTAGTTAAAATTTTTTCAAAGTTTTATTTCTGTAATAACCAGCTAATAAACACTACATAAAAATTCGTTTTATATTTTGTATAAACAAATATATAGTCCACAGTACAGGCCCCCCCTGGCAAGTTGATTACCACATACTTTATAATTCGTGAGGAACTTCGTTTCGACGAGTCTACCACACTTTTCCTCTGCGACTTTTCTCGATTCCTCCGCTTTCCCGCTCGAAAAAGCCCTATATTATGGCGATTTCCAAGGTTCTAAAAAGTCACAACCACAACTTTTTTTAGCTAAAGTTACTGCAAATTTTGTTGAAAATGTGAATTTAAACTTGTCCGACAAAAATTTGTCCGACTTTTTCATGTCTACCGCTTGAAACATGCCCAAATGACAAGGTATTGAAAACCGATCACCACATAGGTAATTTTTGGTAAAATTAATTGTAAATAATTTATAAAATACCATTTTATGTTTGTCCGACAAATTTCAAGCCGCATTTTTCAGTCCGACAGCTGGAAATTGGAATTTTGACGGGGTATAAAAAATCGTTGACCACAAACCTAATTTTCACTTTTTTTTTTTTTAAATTTATTGTAGAAAATAGTGATACCCTGTCCGACAATTTAGTGTCCGCCTTTACCTTCAAAAATAATAAAAACTACATAAACATAATTTTTGCAGTGTTCCGTAACACCTCGTATTAAAACACGGATCCTAGATTAACACCTTTTCATTGAAAATCAGGTTCACAAAAGTTTCTATGGTAACAACAATGCAACGTACACTGTAACTGTCTCGGGTTAAGTACAGGGTAGGTAAAAAAATATAAAAATTGTACAGGAGTAAAGTACCCTTCTTTAAAAAAAATCAGCAAAAGGTTATAAAAAAAGTTCAGAATTAAAAGTTATGCCTCAATACCAAAACATGACCTACTAAGATTTTTTTTTTGAAAACCTTTAAATTTTTTTTATTATTTTTTTTATTTACCTTAAACACTCTCATAATTTATTTTAAATCAAATTAATTTCGCATAATTTTGTTCAAATTCAAGCATATTTGTAACTAACAAAGATTTTTAATTTTTTAAGGAATCACAAACTTCATGTGTGTTGCAACGTTATTAAACACAACTTTAAAATTTTACAAAAATTTCTTTTTAAAAAGGTAAAACATTAGTAATGATAAAATGCATATTAAAAAACGCTCTTTTAAACTGCAAAAATTTTATTTTATATATTTATTAAAAAACTGTACAAATTAAAAGACATCATTAAAAAACCTACTAAAATTATCGCGGATACTCATGAAAAAAAAAAAAACAAATGAGGGTTAAAAGTAAACATTATGACGGTTTGGTGACAATAATTTTTCTTTCTTGAATAATTATTCTTCGCTTATTAAGTATATTTGATTTCAAATGCATCCTCTAAGACAGTTATTGTTAGCTTAGAAGGCCGAATTAGTTTTAATATGTAGAGATAACTATAAATCAGTACGTAAAGCAGCGGATATTATATATATATGTACAAAAGTTTTATGATTTTTTTAAATCTTTTTTTTGTCGGACCAACGATTTGCGGATATATTTTTGTCGGACAATATATTTTTTTCTTTAAAAAATATCTTTTCTTTCGTGTGTTATTTTTGTCCGACATGTGGTAAACGATTTTTTATACCCAGTCAAAATTCCAATTTCTAGCTGTCGGACTGAAAAAATGCGGCTTGAAATTTGTCGGGCAACCATAGGATATTATTTTATAAATCATTTACAATTAATTTTACCAAAAATTACCTATGTGGTGATCGGTTTTTAATACCCTGTCATTTGGGCATGTTTCGAGCGGTAGACATGAAAAAGTCGGACAAATTTTTGTCGGATAAGTTTAAATTTACATTTTTAACAAAATTTCCAGTAACTTAAGCTAAAAAAAAAAGTTGTGGTCGTGACTTTTTAGAACCTTGGGAAATCGCCATAATATAGGGCTTTTTCGAGCGGAAAAGCGGAGGAATCGAGAAAAGTCGCAGAGGAAAAGTGTGGTAGACTCGTTGAAACGAAGTTACTCACGAATTATAAAGTATGTGGTAATTAACTTGCCAGGGGGGGCCTGTACTGTAGACTAATATTTTAAGTGTTAAAATTTTAAAACTCCTTTTTAAATTATTATGATTTAAAAAAAATTATACTGATTAAATCGATTTAATCATATCAACCCTGTATAATAATTTACCGGCTTACTTACTGTTCTGGCTTTCTTATTGGACAACCGCTTCAAAAGACACCTGCTCTTTAAAGAGGATTCGAGTAGACTACAAAATTCCTTATTTGTAATGTAAACTTGTAGAAGTTGAACACCAAAAGGTAACTCGAAGTCGGTTTGTACAGTTTCGGCTGGATTTTTTATTCGATATGGATCTGCGAACACTATTTTCTTGGTCGTTGATGCTGATAAATGTGTAGCTACCACCCTGTTAAAAAAAATATACTAAGTGACATAGAAAATGCAACACCCACAATTATTTCTAGAAATTTGATAAAAACTTGGAAGTATACGCTGATAAAATTTTGAGGGCATTCCGAGCCGTACTTTTTTGTAAAGGTATTTTTTTTATATATCAGAATCCGAACAATATGAACATGTTTACTTAATATTCAGTGAATTTCCTGTGTTGAATTTGTTTGGTTTCATTGCATTTCCATGCCTGAAGTTTGCAGACGCGCTAATTTTACTCAAATTTCCGAGTTCGAGAGGGGTCGGATAATCAGGTTACATGAAGCCGGATTTTCTTTTAGAAAACTCGCTAATCGGATAAATCGAAACGAAGCTACAGTAATGAGATGTTGTCAAGCATGGTTCCAAGAAGGTCGAAATCGACGAGTTAGAGGTACTGGACGCCAAAGACAGACTACAGAGCGACAGGATCGTTATTTGAGACAACTAGCACTTAAAGATTAATTTTCCAAAACAAAAGCAGTTACAAACCAGTGGTTTGATGCTGTCGGAGGAACAATGAGAACAGTTTATCGCCGAATAAGGTTTTCTGGCTGTTTTCATACCTTCCTCACCTTATTACCCTGACCCCACAGCATCGTCGGCAACGATTGGTATGGAGTAGGGAGAGACTTGAATAGAATATGAATGGAACTCAATGGTATTCAGCAATGACTTCAGATTCGGTTTGGGCACATATGATGGCCGTAAAAGAGTAAGAAGGAGACGTGGTGAAAGACGGAAAGTTCAATTTTCTATCTAACGGCATATTCATCGCACTGGGGTGTTATGGTATGGGGTGCCAAAGTGTACTATTTTTCTGGGTAATCAGAAATCTAATTACCAACTCTCATATTTACAATATGGCAATTTCTCTGTACAGGGTTATTCATTTTAAAGTAAACAGGGCTTTATTTTTGAACTTCCCTTTACTTTTTTAAACAACGAATATAGCCATTTTGTGTATTTTTTTTCCGTAGAATTCAATAATCAAATTAGAAAAATATTTGAAACAAAAACAAAAGAGTTACAGCACGAGTAACGTATTTTTTAAATGGAATAGCACGTATATTTTTATATTAATAGATAGAGATTTTCACGAGGAATTCGGTGATATAGGGGTTGCTGGGTTTATTTTCTGCGGTTCTGCTGCAATTGTCTTAAAACTGCACGATATTATAAGGATAGTTTCACCTGAAAAAACCTGGCTGCCACAGGTCACAGGTGCTTATTTGTCAAAGTCAAGAATTTTAAAAATACGTTTATTACTTTTTGGAGTAGAACGGCTTCAAATTATATTATTTGTTAAAAATGATATGATATATCTATTCCTATACCAAGCAGCAAAATTACAATAAACGGAAAAAATTAAAATACAATACGAGGTAAAATATGGTGGTTATAAGAACACTTATAACAAAAAATTATAATATTACTAATAATTTGAATGTTCTATATGACCCCCGTTATTTTCGAAACATGATCTATAACCCCTCCTTAGCCTTTCTAAGCTCGCCGATATTATTTGAGGTTCTTGGTTAAGACGATTTATTTCATTTACAATTTTTCTCTCATTTCTTCCGTGCTTGTGTTCCCATTTTGGTAAACGACATTCTTCAAGTGACCCCACAGAAAAGTGTCCAAAATTGTAATATCTGGACTATTAGATGGCTATCTAATGGTGCCATAACGTCCAATCCACTGATTGTATCAGCGATTGAGATACTGCACAACTTGACGAACAGCATGGGGCGGCGCTCCGTCTTGTTGTCAAATTATCATGCGATACGTTTTAAGTGGCTATTCTTCTAAAAAGTCCTCAATATCGTTTTCAAGAAGATTGAGATATCTTTCTCCAGTTAAGGATCCCTTATAGCATATTGGCCCGACAATTCTATCGTTAAGCACACCACACCAGACATGAATAAAAGACCTCCCTTGGTATTTAATCTCTTAAAATTTCCTGGGATTTTGTCTTGCTCTGTGCGTATTGCGTCGGTTAAACATTCCCGATGTAGTGAACGTAGCTTCATCCGTCCAAAGAATCGTTTAAAACAGGATAGGATCGTCATCTTGTTCATGGATTAAAATTTGGGAAACAAATTGAAAGCGAAGTTCCTTTTGTTCACGTGTTAAATGCTGCACTGGAAGAACGTGATATT
>JAHBCN010014721.1:0-22157 GCA_019359885.1 Listronotus oregonensis
TTCGTTACCTGGATGGCCCTCGTGGCCTGGGCCCCAGGCTACCGTAAGTTTTTTTCCCCAAGCCGTTTTTTCCGGGCCCCTTATACAGTCCCCGACTGGTTTGTAAGAATTTTGAAACTGATCCTTCAAGGCCGGGCTATCTGAGAAATGACGAATTTTTTTTCCCCCCCTTTTTTTTAACCTTTTCCCCAATGCACTTACTTTTAACATACTGAGGATGTCTTATGTGAAGTATGATACAGATTTGGACAACAATCTCTTCAGACACTTTAGGGAAAAGGGGGAAATAATAAAAAAGTTAAAGGGCCCATTTAGGGGGGCGGCCCAAAAGGACGCAATAAACATTTTTTTGCTCTACTGGGAGTTGCTGAGCAGGAATTATGTTAAAAATTTCCCCCTGAATCAAAACGTGAAAACACAAAAAAAAGATTACAGGTCCTTTACAGCTCGTCAGTAGATATGAGAAAAAATTTTTTGGGGGTATAGAAGTTTAATAAGACTAACAGCTCTCTAAATGGAATCAACACTGAGATGCTAAAATATTTTTAGTTCGAAAGACGAACCCGAGTTCCCCTCTAAAGTTTCTATGGATATGGATATAACATGTTTGTGCCAGTTAAGGTTTTTTCCAAAAATAACGTAAAAAAATTTAAAATGACTCGGCCTTTTATTAGTAAAAGATAAGAGTTGAAAAATTTTTTTTCGCGGCAACGAACATTAGTATTTCCCCAAGCCAAATCAGTTTAAAAAACTTGACTTTAGAAACTGAAGATTAAAATGAAGGTACTATCGCCAAGTAATCTATGAATGGGATAATTGAGTAGAGTTGATGGCAGAAGAAATCAAGTTGATGCCAGTACCAAGTCCTAGAGTACCCCAGCATTAACAGGATATGTCCAAAAAAAAAACTAAAAAAGGCAAGAACACAATTAAACCCCCTTAAACATATCTAAAGGGGGAACTGCGGGTTCAAAAAAAACCTGCAGCATAACATATCAGTCACGGCTGTCCTATGCAGGCTCCTATCTCGTGGAGACGCGGACATAGCCCTTCAAAGAACCTTGGCTTTTAAAGGAAAAGTTGGGAGCTTAAGGAAGCCGGAGGTAAGTTAATATATGCCCCCAACTCTGGAAATTTTCAGCCCCCTGCATTTCATTAAAAGGGGAAATTACATGCCTTAAAGCTGACTGATTTCTGTTCTAGGGACCAGGCGGCGGGGCAAAAAATATATCAGGAAGGTTTTAGGGCCCCGGAAGCGTCCTCTTTTCAACCTACCTTCTATATGATGCAATCGATCCACCCCCCCCCGGGAGGAACTCCGCCAGTTGGAGCAATTCTGTAGGCGCCTAACCTACAGCTCTTTTGGGATGGATGCCAACGCACCCACACTGCTTGGGGAAGCAGTGATATCAACAGGAGAGGTGAGTCCCTTTTGACTTTTTTTTTTTGGGAAAATTTAGAGGTATTAAATAGGGGAATAACCCCTTTTTTTTTTGGTTTTGGAGCCCGAGAGGTAATCGACGTTTTTTTTGGCATCTCCGCGTATACGATCCCAGGTAACTCGGTGGTATGTATCTGAGGAACCGTGGGGTCTAATCACAGGAAATCTACCTGGCATCTCTACATTTCAGAGGCCAAGGGGGGGAGTACCGTGATCCGAGGCCCCAAGGACGGAAAAGAAATACAAGGAAACTTTGACCATCAACTGCAGTAACGTCAAAACCAGCATTAGGAAACTACTGACATAGAGCTTGCTTCCTGTGAACTACTGGAGGCTATTAAAACCCTTTTAATGAATAATTTGTCCCTAAAAGCAAACCGCCGGAAAAAAAGTCTACCTGGTGGAATAACGAACTAGGGGGAAAAGGGAAAAAAACCCCCAAACTGTTCAACAGAGCGAAGAAAACTGGTGAGGGGATGAATATAACTGCACTCACCGAATACAAAAACGGGGCCGAAAAGGGTAAACGGGGTTCATGGGGAAAAAACTGCCAGGAGGTTGAAAATACCAGCACGGCACCCCGCCCCCCAAAATTTGTCTAAAGATCCGGTCAATCCTGTTTGGGACTCAAAAAAAACCCGATGGAACCTACTCTGAAACTGGCAAGGGGAAAAATTGGAGATTTTATTTAAACACATCTCCCCCAGTCAAGAGAAACTCAACAATGAGACCTGCCCAAAGTCAATGTTCCGAATATTCGGCCCACAAGAAGCGACTGGGAAGTAGAAAAAGGAAAATAATAACCTACAAAAAAACAGTGGGAAAATTTAATCATTTAAGCCTACAAAGCACCGGGGCCTGATGGGATAATCCCAGCACTACTACAGCGGGGGAAAACAAACCCTAGTTCCACTGTTTGCAAACCCCTTTTTCCCTGCAACCTTTTAAGGTTTTTTTGCCCAATGCATGGAAGCAGACAAAAAAGGGCTTATTCCAAACCCCCGGGAAGGACTGCTCCCAGGAAAAAGGGGCTTAGACCAATTACATTGTCGTCTTTATGAAAAAAACAATGGAAAAACTGATCGACATGTATGTCGCGGAAAATTCTCTTACAAAGAGGCCACTCCAAAAAAAACCAAAAATGCCTATCAGTCAAAAAAATCAGGGGAAACTGCTCATCATCAACTGGTGACCAGATAAGAACTCGCACTGAACAAAAGGGGGAAAACGCACTTGCTGCATTTCTTGACATTGGGGGAGTTTTTTATCGAACCTCCTTCAACTCAATGGCCACGGCTCTTCCCCGACATAATGTTAACGACACCATTTGTAGGTGGATAAACAACATGTTACTTGGCAGACGACCGCAAGCAACGTTATTCAGCGAAACAATGGAGGTGTCAGTGGTAAAGGGGGTGCCCACAGGGGGGTTCTACCCCCCTTTTCTGTGGGATATGGTTATTGACGAACCCCCGGTGGAACTGAATAATAATGGCTTCTATACCCAGGGGTATGCGGATGACATCACTAAAATTTGGAAGGGGTAAAAAAAACCCCGGGTTTTTGAAAAAAGGGGACTGAAAAGTAAAGGGGGGGGCAACAAAAAAAATTTCGGGAACCCGGAAACGGGGGTTAACCCCCCTGACAAGGGGTTTTATGATTTAATTTTCCCCCTACTTTTGGAAAACCCCACTGGGTAGGGGTTTGGAGGTAAAAACCCCTTTTTTAACCCGGGGGTTCTGAGTTGTGGAACCCAAAATCAGAAGTGAAAAAGGGCAAAAGGGCCAAAGGTTTCCCCCAAAAAGGGGGGGAAAATTGGGGTTTCCCCCAAAAAGTGAAAATTTGTCCCCGCTGGGGTTTAAAACCCCCCGATAACCTACGGTTCAACTATCTGGGGCCAAAAAAGGGAACAAAAAAGGGGAGAGCTGGAGTTATCCAAACTCCAGCGCCAAAATTCTGTATACGGGGGAATTTTAAGCATCCAACTTCAGCCATGGAAACCCTACTAAAAACCCCCCCCCCCTTTTGGATAATTATTAAGGCGGAGGCAAAGGTTTTGGGGATACAGGGAAATGTAACAAAAAAGGGGGGTCTGGGCCTGCCCTAGGACACACCAGGGGAAAACGAGCAGTATCACAAACCCAATATTTGAGATGAGCAGTGATACAATGCCAAAACGGATAAATACACACAGACCATCAAAACCCAGCTTACCTGGGGGGGGAGTGAGCGATCTCCTGGTCAGTCTGGGGGAATTTATTTGGTATACCAATGGACCCCAAACTGACAATGGAGCCGGCGCGGGAAACATGGTATGCCCCCCCGGGGTTAAGCTTATGTTTCCCCTTTTTCTATTTTCCAGGCGGAAATATATGCCATTGAACTTTTTCTGCGAGAGAACTTGGGAGGGGATATAAGGGCAGGGACATTACTATTTTTCTGAAAATAAGCGGCCATAAAAGCTTTGGCACCCCAACAAGTCAACTCAAGGTTGGTTTGGAACTGTCTCCCAATTCCAAACCTGGCTAACCACAAAAAGCCCCTTTTTTGGGGGCCAGGACACAGGGAATACAGGGCAATGAAAATGCGGGGCTCTTTTTGGCCGGCGGGGGTCCGCAGTAATTTTTTGGGGCCCCAAAAAACCCCAAAAAAACCTGGGGTTCGTGGCTACATGACTCGGGGGATTCAAACACAACATCAGTCATACTGGAACCACATTCCAAGGCAAAATCACAGTAAATCAATGTTGGACTCACCATCGAAAGCATTGACAAGTGAATTACTAAAACTAAATAGGAATCAAATTAAAAATAGTGACAGGATTAATAACACACTGCACCCTAAGAAAACATATGCACACTATGGGCATATATATGATGCCCTGCTTTTTCATACTGGGGAACAAAAAAAACCTCATGGGGGACACTAACCACCAGGAGGCGGGGAAAACCGAAAAGAACAGTAAAAGGGCTACTACACCTGTCAAAAAGGATCAAAACTTTTAACTAAAACAAATTCAAAAGATACAACAAGCCCTGTAGGCTGCAGGGGTCGAGGCGGAAAAAAAACCAAAACTTGTGTATTTATTTTTTCAATCAATCAATCAATCAATCAAACTTAAACATATCAAGAGCAACAATCTAGATTTCACCGAAATATTTAAGTAACTTATTCTAGTTAGGTAAAACAAATAAAAAAAACTATGCTGTGGGTTTTACGTAAATCTGTGCTATCTGTTCTGAATATATATTTTTTTTTAAATAAAAAAGAAAAGATATATTAGTTTATATTTATTATTTTTATTATATTATATATTACACATGTGCGACTTTCGAACAGCCAGTTGTATGTCTGAAAAAAATTTTAAAATTTTTTTTACTATTTAAATTTGTCTGTGGTTTAAAGCCAGACAAAAATTAATCATTTTCTGGAATATGATGACAATAAAAGTTATTAAAAAAAAAAAATCATATTATTCCCCAAAAAATGAAAATTGCTACAATAACTAATAGTTTATCGATAAACTTTAAAAAAATATCATGGTCATTATTCTTTCTCTTTGGTAAAGTTAGTTTAATAGTTATTTTTCTCGTTTAAATTTATGGTCTTTATCCAAAAAAATATATCTTTAAATGGTTGCCAAAAGGTTTTTGACACCCGTTTTATACATCCATATGGAAAGTACAAAAGTGCAACTAGTCCTTTAATATCAAAAGACCAAAATGGAAAACCCGTTTTATATAAAAAAAAACGAAAAATTATTCTTACAGCCATATGAAATGTACAAAAGTACAACTAGTCCTTTAATATTAAAAGACCAAAAAAGGGAAAAACCCCCTTTTTTTTTTAAAAATAACAAAAAAAAAATTTTACAGCCAAAGAGAGTACGTTTAAAATAAAAATAACAAAATTATTCTTACAGTCATATGAAAAAAAAAAAAATGCAAGCAGTTCTTTTATATAAAAAAAAATTTAAAAAGAAACACTCGTTTAATATAAAAATAACGATCTTAATGGAAAACCCGTTTTATATAAAAATAACGAAACATTATTCTTACAGCCATATTAAATGTACGAAAGTACAACAAATTTCTTTTAAATTAAAAAAAACCCAAAAAGGAAAACCCGTTTTTTTTAAAAAAACAAAAATATATTCTTACAGCCAACGTTTGATATAAAAATAACGAAAAAAAATTTAACAGCAATATGAAAAAAAAAAAAAGTAACTAGTACTTTTTTAAATCAAAAGACCAGAATGGGGGAAACACTTTTTTAAAACTATTTTCCCCAAGAACGTATATCGTCCCCTGATTCTCAAACGCATTAAAAAGGTATTAACATTCCCCTTTTTGGGGGGGGGTTTAAAGCAAAAAACCCCGGGGTTTTTGGGGTTCCCAAAAAAAGGGGAAAAACATTCGAAGATGTTATCCGAAATTTATAAAATTAAATAATGAAAAGGTCATTTGAGCTAGTAGAGCTATAAAAGGGGCCCCAAAATTTTTTTTTTAGGGATTTTTTTGGCCTCTGCTCCCCGAAATTAGCCAACATAATTTCCCCCAGGAGTTGTCCACCAAGCAACACGGGGCCCTTTTTTTGCATCTCTTTATAGTCAATTTAAAGAGGCCCCCAACTTTTTAAATTGTTTCTCTTTTTTTTTCTCTGGAAAAATCAAAACTGGAAATTTGCTGCCCCCCGAGGTCATTTCACATTTTAAAACTTTTAAAAAAAGTGTGTCCGAAATTGTAAGAAAAAACATTGAAATATTGGAAACTATAAGAGAAAGAAAGAGGTAAAATTTAAAAAAAAAATGTAGGTCCCTTAAGCTGCAATATATAAAGGCCGTTTGGATAAAAGTTTTATATATTTTTTGAGATATTTAAATAAAAAAATGGCATTTTTTAAAAAATACTGATTTTTTTTTTTTTTTAAATTTTTTAAAAAAATCTTTAAAATATTATTAGGACAAATTTTAGAACAATGCCTTCCTGCTTTAGATTTAAATTTTGACGTTTTGGTTTTAAGATACCATTATCAATTTTTTTTCTCTTAAAGCACCATTTTGTTTTTCAGATAATTAAAAAGAACTTTTTTTTCTTGAAGATGATGTATTAACTTTTTTTTTTGCCCAAGTTGGCCATGACTGTGGGAGGCCATTAGCAATAGCCATTAATTTCTAATTAGAAATATTATTGAGAAAGGCAATGCACGTATATTTTTAACTTTTAAAAACTAACCAAACAAGGACGGGAATTCCCTCTGTACACATCAATTAAAATGTTTTTTAATTCCGTTTTTCATAATCCTAAAAAAAAATGGCCGTCCGAAAAAAAAGTTTGATGATATCTTAAAACCGGAATGTCAAAATAAAAAAGTAAATGCAAGAATTTATTGCTTTAAAAAGTTGTTCTAATAATGTTATTATAAACCTAAAATATTTTTAAAAAAAAAATACATCAATTTTCTAAAATGCAAATTTTAGATTTTTAAAAATATCTCATGAACGAAACAAGCACAAGTCGTTATGACGGCATTGAATTTACAATTATTTGGCCTACACTTTCTCCAATTAACCATATTTCTGTCTTTTATAATTTTTAAGATTACAATACATTTTCTACCAATTTCGGGCACACTTTATACGAGTTCCGTATTAATAAACTGCCTCCTACTTTTACTTAAGAGACCAACGATATGTTAGTACTAAGGCGATAAGGCTTTGTAGACTTCCCTAAAATTAAAAAAAAAAATGATTGTTGTTCTGCTAAATTCAACTACTTATAAATAGAAGACGAGAATTAAAAGTGAATTTAACTTTCTTCAACGTATTAAATTAAAAAAAATTTTAATCCTACATTCAAAATGATTAAAAGTCAATTTAATTAATTCAGCCTACAGTGTTTTCGAACGCAGCCATAAAGTTTTCTACAGAACGTTCAGGTTTAAGACAGAGAGCGAGCCCCTGCCAGAACCCTTTATCCTGCACATTATCCACCTTTAACGCACCGCGACAATGCAGGGAAGCTGAAGGAGCTGCATTGTGTCCAATACGGCGTTCTTTGTTTCGGGCCGACGAGCGGCCAACCGTATACCCCAAAAACTGGAAATTGTTTCAAAGCTGATAACAAAAGGGCGGGGTTAATTAAAATTAAAACCCAGGAACCTTTATGGATTGTACCGCACTATAAGCGTATATAATGAGTAGGAGATTCTGGAAATTTACTTATGGTAAAAGCCAGTGAAATAAAATCAAAAAAACTCTTTGCCTAAATTTTTATGGTAAGACAGCATTCGGGTTCAAATATTAACAAGAGCAGAAGTTATACTTTCCCGCACGCGACAGCAGCTACTCAAACGACGGAAGCGACTAAGCAGTTAAGTGCGAGAAAGAAACTTTCGAAGAGTTAGGATAAGGATTTTTTCTACAAGCACAAAAACAACATGTTATCTTTATTGTATTTTTAACTTTTAAAAAATATGTAGCATTTTTGTTTATAATTTATGTTTAATGTACAATTTACAGTACAGCAGCACCCACGGTATGAGGCCTGAGCCTAATACCGTGGGTGCCTTAAGTGTGGTGAGAGGGAGTATGTTCACACAGGACTTGAATATTTGAAAATGGGAAGGAGAAAAGGGAGAACTTTGCGGGTAGTAGGTTCCATAGTTTGGACACTTTAGGGATGAAAGAAAGCGAAAAAATTTAGTTGAACTGTAAAAGAATGCATAAAAGTTTTACTGCGTGTTCCTCTGTTGGGAGTTGCCAGAGAAGGAATTATACTGGCCAACTCCTTTAAAGAAGCCGTAAAAATACCTATAGAAGAATGACAGATCCCCAACAGCTCATCGGTGGGCAAGGGAAAGAAGCTTTTCTGTAAGCGTGGGATCATTTATATGACGAACAGCTCTTCTTGGAATGAAATCGAGTATGCTAAGAGTTGTAGGAGACGCCATTCCCCAGACATAAGAACAATATTCTTAATTTCCCAAGATCTTGTATTAATACCAGAAATTTATCCTTTTTTAGGATTTTTTAAAAAATTTATGTACTTGCTAGTAATTTGCTGTAATAATATAAGCTGTAAACAGATTAAGTAAAAGAATTTGTCCTACGTCAAAAGACCTTAGTAAGGGTTTCTATAGGTCTAAGTAGTAAAAAAGGGTACATCCCTTAATATTGACCCGGAGCACAATCAAATAAAAAAATTGAAATTTTATAGTTTAAAAAAAATATGGATTAAACAAAAAAAATTAGGTAGTATTTATCCTGGCACCATCGAAAAGATAAGGCCCGTAAAGAAAAATTAAAATTTAAAATAAAAACATTAAAACCTTATGATATCTAGAAAACTTTACAAATTTATCTAAAACAGTTTTAAAAATATCTAAATTCTTTATAAATTTTTTTTTGAAAAACTTCGTCACCTGTGGAAGTATTGGTCAGTTCCATGTTATTAAACCTATTTTTTAATTATTTGTAGAATATCTTCTAAAGATTGTGCGGAATAATTTAATAGCACCCTATATGTAAAAAATTAGAAGATAATTTAAATAAGATTTGATGCAAAGTTTAACAAAGTATTGATAATTACCTTTTCTAAAAAAGTAATATTTTTATTTGCTTTAATTTTTTTCCCCCATGGCAAAAATGTCTTGATGAAACAGTTCCCCGTGTTCGTCATTTTAAAGCATCCAAATATTTGCGTAAGAAATCAAGATAAAAGTTCAAAAAGTGATTTTTAAGAATCATGTTAAACCCTTTCTTTATAAGCAAGAATAGTAATGCTTAGCTTTGACATATTTTAAAAAATTGTAACAACTGTTTTAAAGACATTCTAAACTTGTAATTAGGTTTTATATAGAATATTGTCAGATAATTTATCTTTCATTATTTTTCTTATTTGTGGAACCACAAAAAGGGCGCCTTTAATTTTTGCTTCGCAAAGTTCCAGAAATTTTTAGATACCTTTTCATTCCGATCCATTGCTTTAACAAATTGTTTTATAAATGACAATTTGTTATGCAACGGTATAAGTTATATTTTTTCGGGATTAACTAGTGACTTACTGGTACATTTTAAAGTCTCAGAATTAGTTCTTGACGAAATGGCCACTTCTCCTAATAAAATGCTTTAATTTTTTTTTTTTTTTTTGGTTGTTCCCACAAGATATTTTGTGACATACAAAGAAAAACATATTTTTAAAATATGCACCTTTTTCTGGCAATTTTTTAACAAAGGTATAATAAAATTAAGCTATCCATAACTAAAATAATTATCGTGTGCACCTACAGGGTAAAATATCTAGAAGATTTCATTCACCATGTCTCCTTGATTTACCTATATTTTTAGGATAAGTCGTACTTAACAATAAAAACACAGTTTTCATTGTTAAGTACTTTTTTTAAATGGAACGCTTTGTATATTTTGCCAAATTTTGTTTATTTAATTCTACATCGAAAATGTAAAAAACCCTATTTGTCAATAACTGCTGGTTTTTAATATAATTAAGTAACTAATAAAGTAACTAAATAATATGGCACACATAAGATAGGATTCTGGCTCTTCAACGATTTTTTTTTTTTATTTAAGTATGTTGTTTTTAAGGCCAATAGAAACATCTTTTAAATAGAACATTTCTATGCATGCCTATAGGGTGTAATACTAATAAACGCCTAAAAAGTCTGACTTATCATCTAAATTCAACAAAAAAATAATTTACATACTTGCTTATAGTTAAAAAAATGTGATAAAATTAACATGTTTATGCCAAGTAGTATGTTAATTTCATAAAATATTTGTATATATCTTCAAAAATTTTTCTTTTTTGACAGCTTCTTGTACACTATGTTTGAAAAAGCGAGCTAATTTTGCGTTTTTTGAAGTTTAAAGCTGATCATAGAAATTAATAAATAATTTAATGAACAATATTAATTTATTAATAGGATATTTTACACCAGCTATTTTTTGCGCGGCAAACAATTTTAAAACGACTTATCCTAAAAATATTGGTAAATCCAGGAGACATGGTGAATGAAACCTTCTAGATACTTTACCCTGTAGGTGTACACGAAAGTTATTTTAGTTATGAGTAGCTAAATTTTATTATACCTCTGTTAAAACATTGCCAGAAGAATATGTAGATTTTAAAACTATGTACCTCTTTGTATGTCACAAAATATCTTGTGGGAAAAAACCGAAAAAAAACATCATTAATTTTAAATATCCCTGTATATTTTGGACAATACAACAAATTATTTTAACGTAAATTAACCTTAATAAACTGTCAGAAATGTATAAATTCTGAAAATATATAGAAGTATAACACGATATTAAAATTATGTATTTAATACTGAATCACCCTGTATGTGTTAAGTGTTAAATCAAAATATTTTAACTCTAAAAATGTATAAAAAAAATATTATTTTGTTCGATATACACGAAATTTTACTCTTTTTATGCGTTTGTATTGAAATTAATAAACAGTTAAGCCTAAACTTTTTATGATCGAGAGCCAGAATCCCATGTTATGTGTGCAATGTCCTTTCATCAGGAATCAGATTTTTACCACTTCCCCCATTTTGTTAAATGACATTTTTTTTAACCAACTTTACTTTTTACCTTGACATAAATGAAAACAGAATAGTTGCGTTTCCTGAATATATCAACGCAAAAATTTCGTCAAATTTAAATTCTATGTCAGTATTGGCAATTTTTCCACAAGTAAAGAAAAATATTAAATCCGTTTTAAAAGCGGAAAGATAATTATTTGGTAGATATACAAAGAAGGTTACTATTACGTTATTATTTTTAAACATAAATTTCGCCAGCACAATGTAAAATAAAATATTGTACATTATTCATCCGAAAAACCACAAAACAGTATTTGTTTTGAAATTCACTCATACTGTAAAAGTTTATTTTTTGAAGTTATAACGTAAATCCTATTAATATAAGTTATATTTTTTCGGGATTAACTAGTGACTTACTGGTACATTTTAAAGTCTCAGAGTTAGTTTGTAAATTATTAATTTGAATATATCACAGAATATATCTGGGTGACAGAAAAATTTCGCTTACAAATCTTGTGTTTATCAAATTAAACAAGTATTCAATTTGCAGAGTACTATTACAAAACTAATATTCGACACTATTTTATAAAATTTTAAAAGCAAAAAATAATAAAGGTTTTTTTAAAATTAAAGAAAATACATGTTTTGTTCAATATCGACTTCTCGCAAATTATATTTTCCCCTTACTTTGTCATTAATTATCATTAGCCCGCAACGTGTTCTTGTCAAATTTTCGTAATTAGTTTGCTGGTGCTGGAAAGTGTCATTGTTCCTGCCTTAACAAACATTCAGTTGTTAAAATACGCATTTATTTCATTGGTTTCAATGGTTTAACGGTATGGCCCTCAAATCTAACATTGAACTAATTGTTTCACACCTAACAAGTAGACTGTATCCAGGTCCGGATTACATTTAACTTAAAACCGTTAACTGAAGCTACCTATGCTTTAACGTATAATTATTATCCTCAGTATTTGTTTTTATTTTTAATTTTGATTATGCACTCTTACATTTTTATGTTTTATTATATTTGGTTTATCTCTTTAAATGCGGTTGTTCTTCTACAACCATTTCCAAAACAGTTAAGCATTTGTATTTTGTTTTCAAAAAACTGGTATAAAATATATTGTAAAGACCTCTTTTGGTTTATCTCCTTAAATACAATCATTCTTCTACAACTGTTTTCTGGACAGTTAGACATTTTTATTTTATTTTCAAACAACTGGTATAAATTATAGTGTTAATACCTCTTCTGGTTTATTTCTTTAAATACGGTTGTCCTTCTACAACTATTTCCAAGACAGTTAGGTATTAATATTTTATTTTCAAAAAATTATTAGAAATTGTATTGTAAATACCTCTATTGGTTTATCTCTTTAAATACGGGAATCCTTCTACAACTATTCCCAAAGCAGTTAGGAATTTTTATTTTATTTTCAAAAAACCTGCTATCAATTACATTGTAAATACCTCTTCTGGTTTATTTCTTTAAATGAGGTTATCCTTCTACAACTATTCCCAAGACCTTTAGGCATTTTTATTTTAGTTTTAAGAAATTGGTATAATCTTTATTGTAAATACCTCTTGTGGTTTATTTCTTTAAATACAGAAATCTTTCTACAACTATTCTCAAAACAGTTAGGCATTTTTTATTTTATTTTTCAAAAACTGGTATAAATTAAATTGTGAATACAACTTCTGGTTTGTTTCTTTAAATACGGTTGTCCTTCTACAACTATTCCCAAGACAGTTAGGCATTTTTATTTTATTTTTAAGCAGTTGGTATAAATTATATTGTAAATCCCTCTTTTGGTTTATCTCTTTAAATACGAAAATTCCTCCACAACTATTTCGAAAACAGTTAGGCATTTTAAATTTTATTTTCAAAAAACTGGTATAAATAATATTGCCAGTACCTCTCCTGATTTATCTCTTTAAATCCTATTGTCCTTCTACAACTATTTGCTAGACATTTTGGCATTGTTATTTTATTTAAAAAAAACTACTATAAATTATAATGTGAATACCTCTTTTGGTTTATCCCTTTAAATACGGTTGTCCTTCTACAACTATTCCCAAAACAGTTTAGCATTTTTATTTTATTAAAAAAAACTAGTATAAATTATATTGTGAATATATTTTTTGGAAGACCTAGAACTTGATGAAGTTTATAATTTTTAAATATAGATTTAGTTATTTATTTAATTTTAGAATATTGTATTTGGTATATATTTAATAAAATATTTAGTAAGTTACTTCTTACAGAGTTGTATTGTTATAAGGATGTAATTTTTTGGTTTATCTCTTTAAATACGGTTGTCCTTTTACAACTATTTCCAAAACAGCTAGGCATTTTTATTTTATTTTTAAAAAACTCTGGTATAAATTAAATTGTGTATACAACTTCTGGTTTATTTCTTTTAATAGGGTTGTCCTTCTACAACTATTCCCAGGACAGTTAGACATTTTTATTTTATTTTTAAGAAATTGGTATACCTACATTATATTGTAAATACCTCTTTTGGTTTATCCCTTTAAATACAAAAATTCTTCTACAACTATTTCCAAAACAGTTAGGTATTTTGAATTTTATTTTCAAAAACCTGGTATAAATTATATTGCAAATACCTCTCCTGGTTTATCTTTTTATATACGTTTGTCCTTCTACAACTATTTGCAAAACATTTTGGCATTTTTATTTTATTAATAATAAACTAGTATAAAGTATACTGTGAATTTTTCTTCTGGTTTATCTCTTTAAATAGGATTGTCCTTCTAGAACTATTCCCAAAACAGTTAAACATTTTCATTTTATTTTAAAAAAATTGGTATAAGTTATATTATAAATACCTCTTTTGGTTAATCTTTTTAAATACGGGCATTGTTCGATCCGCATTGAATTATATTTTTTTTGTTTTATTTTTAAATATTAATTAAGGTAATTATCTCTAAATTTACCGCCATTATTCCCCTCCTTTTTCCCTCCTATGTTGGCGATCAACACGAAGCCAGAAAAGGAAGGAAAGAAGACATACCTACACACTCGCTCTCTCTGCATCTCACCCGAAAACGTGCAACACGGGTCTCTGACAAAAATGAATAAAAATATATAAAATTCATCCTCAAAATTATAAATAAAGTGTTAAACAAACTCAAACTCTAATTGGCCGATAATACGGGTTTAAACTAATTAGTGAAAAGACTGGATTGATGTGAGTAAGAACTGCTAACTAAGGAAAAGAAAGTGATGGTCCAAATCAGCATCCTAGGTAAAACGTCCAATATCTCAACATAATCCTATATATTTCAAACCCATTTTCTATTAATTATTACCCTATTAGACCTCGCGCTCCCACATGGTCCTTCTAAGCAGGATCTCCTCTCTATTTTCCAGTTAGAGTTACCCAAATTAATATAACCCACTTCTCAAAAATTAATTTTAAAAATCATATCAATTTCACAATTTCCAAAAATTCCTAATTCGATTTAAAGGCCATATTAATTTTTAATTTCTTTATACGTCGCTTGTGGCGCTAGTATTCTTGGTGGGAAGAGAACACGCCTTCGCTCGACACATGTCCAAAAATAAATCAAAACAAATCAGTGTCAATATTGTCTTCGAGCGCAAGGGAGTATTTACGAGTACCTGCATACTCAGTCCACGAGAGTCGCGATCCTTTCACTGCTTCAGCGCGTGCCAGTTTAGCAGTAGTGTTTTGTATAGTCCGAGAGCCTACAATACAAAATCACTATTTTTATACAAATTTTAATCGCTCAAAATAAGTTATTTAACACTTTCGCTTATATCGAATAAGCGCCTTTATGTATACATATTCCGGATTTTATTAATATAATCCTCTCTCTCTCTCTCTCTCTCTCTCTCTCTCTCTCTCTTCTAGCACCAAAAAATTCTGATTTTAATTTTTTTTTATATATAAAATTAAGCCATCAGTTCTTACATTTGTTTTTAATCTACAAATATTCACTCAATTTTGACTAAAACAAAAATGGCAGACGCTAAAAGCAATATATCGCTCAAAGGGAAGTTGAAATTACGCGAATGGGTGAAATTGTCCGAATAGGTAGAATAGCTCGAAATGACGAAAATCAACATTTAAATTTTAAATGTCGCTATAAACAAGCTGAAACCATTTTCGATAATTTCATGAAACTGCATAATAACATAATAAATGTAGTCGCTGGTCAAGAAGCTGAAGCCGAATTAAGTGCGCAAAGGCGGTTTTAACAACTTTGATAATGGGTTTTTTGAAGTTCAAGAAATTCACGCCCTTTTATTGAAAATGAAATAAAAAACCCGATGTCAATACCTCTCAAAGCGACCCTCAAAGAAGAGCAAAGCTCAACTAGACCCTCTAAAACTTCCCAAATTTGATGGCAATTTAAAAAAATGGCAAACTTTTATTGATATGTTTGACTCTTTGGTGCATCGTGATGATTGTTATAGCAATATAGATAAATTTAATTATTTACTAGACTCTTTAATAGGTGCCCCTCGCTCTTTAGTAGAGTGTACTCCCTTTCCAGAAGCAAACTATATTTTGCATACGACTCTTTACGCAAAGATATGATAACAAAAGATTGATTGCGCACACTCATTGGGTATCTATAATGCAAACTAAAAATTAACTAATACTCAGTCTTCTTCATCCATGCGTGCTCTTATCGATACATTTGAAGAAAATTTGACTGCTCTTAAGAATTTAGGTTACCCTGTACCTAGTTGGGATTTTTTATTTTATTTAGTTTATTGGCTGAAAGATTGGAGCCTAGTATCGCCACTCGATTTGAATTACAGTGTGCTCTTGATCTAGAAACAAATCCTACTCAGTCTTACAAAATTTTAGTAAATTTTTTGAATAAACAGTGTTCAGCTATGGACACAGTTTCTTATCAGTTTGGTACTCAAAATTTAGATAATGAAAAGAATAAATCTCAAAATAAATATACTCCCTCAAAAATCGAATTATTCGAATAATAATTATAAAGCAAAGCCCACGGCTAGTTTTGTAGCTAATACAAATTCTCAAAATTTAAATCTTTCTCAAAATAATCCTCAAAATCATTCTCAACAAAACCCTCGACGTGTCAGTTGTGCCAACCCAAATTACCCTATTTATAACTGCCCTCAATTTCTGTCAAAATCTATAATGCAGATTTAACTTAATTAAAGAAAGAAAATGGTGCACGAACTGTTTGGGGAATCACCTAATTGGCATTTAATTCCCGCATGTATTGCCAAATAATGGCGGTTCTAAAAAACACCATAAAATATATTACATAAAAACCTGGTGAAACCCCCCAATAATAATAATTCTCAAACAGTGCCTTACGTACCCCAAAGAATGATCAAACCTTTTCAATGCCTAGTCTTCGTGTAATCTCTCCGTTTTCAAAAATGCATTATTGGCTACGGCTTTAGTAGAAGTCAAAGATGGCTATGGAAATAATCAACCCGCACGCGTACTAATTGATGGGGGCTCAAAAAGTAATTTTTGACTCAAAAATATTTTCATAAACTACATGTTCAAAAATACCCCCTCCTATAAATATATCTGGTATCGGTCAAACCAACTCCCGCTCTTGGAGGTGTTACCCCACTATAAAAAACCCCCAAATAAATCAAGTCCCTCTTATACTGTTTTTAATTTTACCTCACATATGTAATAATCAACCCTCTCAATCTCTCCCAAGTGAACAATTCAAGCAATTTTCTTATTTGCCCCTGTTTATCCTCAATTTAATATTTCCAGTCCCATAGATTTATTGGTGGGTGCTGATATTTTGGTTTTTTTGCTCAAGGTACCCTTAGCTTTTCCTCTTTTTGAACCAATCGCTCTTGAAACAACTCTGGGGTATATAATTATGGAAATAAAAACAATCCTTATCCTTCTCATTTAAATAATTTTTTAACGACTCTAGAAACTCTAGAAAACTCTTTTAAAAAAAAATTTTGGGATTGAACAAGTACCTACCTCTTTAAAATTATCTCCGGGCGATATCTTGGGAAGAGCGCTATAAAAACACTACTTTTCAAGATAATAGTGGTCGATATGTAGTGGAGTTACCATTTAAAGGCCCAGACCCACCCTTTAAGGGTTCAGAGACATACTTTAAAAAAGATTTCTCTCACTGAAAGACGTTTGCAAAGCCCTCTCTTTATTCTGCTTATAGTGATGGTATAAAGGAATATCTCTCCAGGGCAAATGAAAATAGTTCATTATGACCCTAATAATTTTTTGTACTTTTTTATATTTCCTCACCAAAAGGATTTTGCGTCAGACAGCCCTACCAAAAAATATTTTTTTATAACGCGGGCAAAAGGATTTAGAAAAAAAAAGTCCCCAATGGCTTTTATTAACCGGCCCCCTTTTAGAAAGTTTTTTGTTTGATATTATTAAAATTTAGGTTACATAAATACTGTTTTTTTGCCGATATTAAGCTAGGGTTAAATTGATAGGGTAAATGAAACATACCCCTATCAAAAATTTTATTTCCTTTTCTCCCTCTGAACCAATCCAAGATTTAAAAATACAAGTTTAATTTGGCGGTTTAGTTCTCCCCCTTTTTTCACAGAACATTATCGCGTTAGCGGGATGAGCAACTCCAAACTACCCCCTCGCCATTAACCCTAAAAACCGATATTTTTGGGCATTTATTATCAGGAAAAACACCCTTGGAAGCCCTCTCTCCCAAAAATTTTTTTATTTCTTTAAAAACAGGTCGTTTCGTATTACGAAAGTGGGCGGCAAATCTCCTCTTTTATTAACTCATTTACCCTCTGAATACTGTCAAGTTGACCCCCTCTCGTTTGATATAAAAATACAGCTCCTTAAAATTTTGGGGGTTTATTTTGGAATTTTAAAACGGTAATTTTATATTTAAAGTCACCCCAAACAAATCCTTGCACAAAAGAAATTTTAAGTCAACTCCTTCTATTTTGACCCCTCAAATTTGGTCCCCTAAGTTAGTATGTATAAAAATTTTTAATACAAAATCTCTGGAAATTGGGATTGATTGGGACGATTCCCCCCCAGAAAATATTGTTAATACTTGGAATAAAGTTAGCGCTCATTCTCACTTTTATCTGGGTAAAATTTTCTCGTAAATTTTGGAAGACGATATTGTTTGCGCAGAAGTACATGGATTTTTGACAGGTCAGAATACCTACGGCCGTTATCTTTCTCAGAACTTAAATAAAAATGGCTCTATAAAAACTCATTTTATAATCTCGAAATCGCGTTTTGTCCTGTTAAAAATTGACTATTCCCCGTGCAGAATTATGTGCTGCTGTTTTGCTTTCTAATTTGCTTCAATATGTTTTAGAGATATATTCTGAAAAAATAAAAAAATTAATAAAGTATTTGCTTGGACGGACTCCTTATAGTTCTATGTTGGTTAAGAAAGGGCCTCAAAATACTTACATTTGTTTGCTAAAACGCATTTCTCATGTCAAGAAAAAATACCCCCCCCCTCAATTTTGGGATCTGATATCAACTGATAACCCGCGGACCCTGGATCCGTGGTTTTGTCACCTCGGATCTTTTAGAAAATACGCTAGGGGCGGGGCCTTCTGGGTTAAGGAACCCGAAAATTGGCCCCAAGTAATTATGAACCTTTGAACCCTCAGAAGAAAGGGCTAAAACTACCCTTTTTATTTTTATTAATTACTTAGAATTTGATCAATTATTAAATAAATTCTCTTCTCTTACTAAAATTCAAAATGTAATTTGTACCCGTTTATTCACAATTGTAAAGTTAAACATTTAAAACGAGATATCAAGGAAGATTAAAACATTCAAATTTTTTCTTTACTTGAAATGCTTGGCTCTTTTACTTCTCATAAAAAATGTTTTAAAATAAATTTTTTCTGCTGAAATTGATGCATTAATAAATAATAAAAATTAGCAAAAAACTCTTAGAAAACTCGATCCCCTTTTTTGACGATCAAAAAATATCTGTTGGCGGCAGATTAAAAAAAGCAAACCTCATGATCAAAAACACCCTATTTTATTACCCTCGAATCACCGTCTCACGGATCTTAAATCAATTTTACTCATAAACCATATTTACATCCTGGTCTACAAACTATAAAAATTTGCTTACTCAACGCTATTGGATTTTAACTCCCAAACCTACTATTCGCCGAGTAATCTCTAAATGTACTACTTGTTTTCCCATTAACCTGTTTCTGTACGGCCAAATGATTTCCCCCGGCTAACTCCTACCAAAGGCTTTTGCTCACACCGGGGTTGATTGGCGGTCCATTTTCTATTGGTTTTGTAACTTAAGAAACCAAAATTCTGAAAGCATACGCTGCAATTTTTGTATGTATGGCTACTCGTTGTATTCATATCAATTAGTTTTCTGACCTTTCCAGTGAGGCATTTCTAGCTTCTTTACGTCCTTTTTTTATCCAGAAGGGAAAGTTAGTGAATGTATAAAACGATAATGGTACGAATTTTACAGGTGCGTATCGGAAATGTGTAAGTATGCTGGATGCATGTAGCTCTGAAAAAAACATTTGGCATTTTAACCCTCCTCTCAAATTTAAATTTCGGTGGTATTTGGGAGGCAGGTGCAAAAAGCGTAAAAAACACCTTTTGTTATTGGGGAACATATATTAACTTTTGAGGAACTTACTACCGGTTCTAACCCATTTTTAAAGTTTTTAAATTCCGCCCCTTTATCCCATAGTTCGCCCCAATGTTTGAATGTTTTAACCCCCGGACATTTTCTCACCCAAGAACCCCTGAATAGTTTCCCCCGAACCTGACTTGGGTGGTATAAAAATAGGTCGCTTGTTAGGTGGCAATTACTGCAACAATTGCAACAGACGTTCTGGAAACGCTGGAGCAGTGAATATTTGCATACTTTATGCAACGCAGAAAAAAGGACTGAACAAACCTCAAATATAACTCTTGATACTTTAGTTTTAATGTTTAAACCACTCCTCTAAAAAAGGAGTATGGGGGCGTCATATCTTTTCCACCCGGGGAAAGATGGTCAGATCCGCGTAGTCACCTTTAAAAAACCCTAGGGGGAATTTTTTGGGGGGTTAATAAGTTGTGCCTCTCCCCCACAAGAATGATTTTTGTTTTTCTCTATTTTTTTTTGTTTTTTATGTACAAAAATTTGTTTTTTGTATAAAATTTTTTTTTTTGTTTCTTTTTTATATAAAAATGTTTTTCCCCCTTTAAGGGGGGAAATTTGATCCGCATTGAATTATATTTTTTTTTTTTTTTTTTTTAAAAAACAATTAAGGTAATTATCTCTAAATTTACCCCCATTATTCCCCCCCTTTTTTTCCCCCCCTTTGGCGACCCCAAAGGGGAATCAGAAAAGGAAGGAAAGAAGACATCCTAAAACCGCTCTCTCTGCATCTCACCCAAAAAAGTGCAACACGGGTCTCGACAAAAATGAAAAAAAAATATAAAAATTTTCAAAATTATAAATAAAGTTTTTAAACAAACCCCCAAATCTAAGGGGAAAAATAGGGGGTTTAAAAATTTTTTAAAAAAACTAAAATTATGTGGTAAGAACTGCTCCCAAGGAAAAAAAATGATGGTCCGGGGAAACAGCACCCCGGGGAAAACGCCCCAAATCCCCCAAAAACCTAATTTAAAACCCCATTTTCTTTTTAATTTTTACCCTATTAGACCTCGCGCTCCCACAGGCATTCTTCTACAACTATTCCCAAAACAGTTAAACATTTTTAATTTTATTTTAAAAAAAGGGTTTTTAAATTTTTTTTAAATACGTTTTTTTGGTTTTTTTTTAAAAAAAACAGTTGTCGTTTTTTTAAAATTTAAAAAATTTTTTATTTTATTTTCAAAAAACTGGTGTAAATTATATTGTTCTTTTTGTTTATTTCTTCTAATACGGTTGTCCTTTTACAACTATTCCCAAAACAGTTGGGCATTTTAATTTTATTTTTAAGAAACTAATATAAATTATAATCTAAATACCTTTTTTTTTTATTTATTTTTTAAATAAATTTTTTCCCCTTTTAAATTTTTTTCCAAAACAATTACGCATTTTTATTTCTTTTTTTTAAAATTTATAAATTATTTTTAAAAAACCCCTTTTTTAAATTTTCTCTCGATTTTTCCCCAGAACTTATTTTTTTTTCTTGGGGCAGTACACGAACGCTTAACGCCTAAGCACTAATATATCACGATATAAGATGTAAAAGATAGTTTATCAGCACGACATTTAAAGGTTTGAAGGTAAAGGAAAAACCTCTGCAGGCAACCAGTTTCACATTCTGGAGAGGAGAGAATAACAATTTGAAAATCCTCCTATAATGAACAGTAACAGATGCATAAAAGTGGCATTTCGTATTGCTTTGTTGAAAGCTGCTAGGAAAAGCTGTAAAATACCTATAATAGAGCAACAGATCTTATTGTCAGTGATCAAAAGAAAATACCTTTTTGTATAAGTAGGGTCATACAGATCAAAGCTTTTTCAAAACTAATATGGGTATAAATAAAATCTGTTTGTGCAAATTAAAACCATCTTCAAATAAACGCCCACTCAGTTTGAGAAAAGTTTGTTCTGCAAAACTTGGGCGCACGTAAATAAATACCAACTTGCAGACTCTTTCCTGACAGTAAACCTTATTGTGTTTTTGATGCATTAAACTAAACAAGATTTTCGGTTGCTTCAGTTCAATATTAATTGAAGATCCTGTAAAGGAAAAATTTGCATAACTCCCTGCTTGTTTTTTAAATTAGGCTTAGAAAACTAAATATTAAATTGAAATGGACTTTCGTCAACTATACTATAAACGGAATAATTGGTGAAAGATAGAAAATCGTTAACATAAGGAAGAAATAGAATTCCTGCCAGAACTAAGACATAAAGGTAATCAAGTAACCAGACAAGCGTCAAGAGCAAAGTTTAGGTAAAAGACTGTAGAAAAAAGTTTGTTTGGGAGCGCATTATGCCAGATATATTTTTAAAAGCCTTATATATGTCAAGAGCAACTATTTGAAATTACTCAGGAAACTCAAGCGTTCCAGTTATGTAAGGCAAATGAATCTCTTGTGTCTTGATCTTTTGTAACTAAATCAATCTGTCAAAGCAACGAAATTAGGGAAGATGTATCTTAAAAAAATTTAAAATTAGC
>JAHBCN010014722.1:0-22151 GCA_019359885.1 Listronotus oregonensis
CAGCGTATGGCGAACGGAACATTGTTCAAATTTAAGTAACGATAACTTCAAAGTTATTTATCCTAGAATACTGCGTTTTTTTTCAAAAACTTTGTTGCCATATTAGCTTCATTTTATAGGTAGAAAGTATGGCAAAATTTTAAAACAAAAAAGTTTCTCGATTACTCTAAAAAGTGATGTAGAAAAGTAAATGTTCAAGTTTGGGGTTTACAAAAACAAAGCCTCTTTTAAATAATTAATTGTTACAGTCACTTTCCTTAATTTCTCTATCATTCAAAAAAGATAATCTCAGTTATCTTAAGTAGTGACGAAGATATTGCGAGGTATGTGTGCAAAAGTAAGAAACATTAATTATAAGATTTATGACATTTTCCGCTATAAAAAAACTCTGACCTCCTAGAAAATGTCGTCATTGGCCATTTCAGATGCCCAAGGACCTAAGCTATCGTTCTGTAAAGGTCGCATCTGGTTATCTAAAAAAAAGTCAAAAAGGAAGCGACTTTTTAACGTTTTGGGTCTGCTAAGCGATTGCTAGATCACAGCTTTGGGCGCTCGTCGGCATGCTAACATTTATTATGATTAGTTGGTTCTTAAAAACAATAATTTATATTTTAGGGGTCGTTTATTATTCACGTGATGGACTTTTTTTAAACCCTTTCCCTGGTAATACGTGGTGAGGTTTAAGATAACAACCCACCTGCCCGAAATCACGTGTATTTTTTTAGTACAAAGTATCTTAAAAATTTTAGAATATTATCCTTAATTACAGGTGAGTATAAACTTATTTAATTCTAGAACATTAAGGTCCGGGATAAAAATGTCTAACTAGAGATTAATGTTGCTGGTTGTTTTTAACTGGCATAAAAATAATAAAGAAAAGGTAAAATTATGTGAAAAACAAGTCGAGCTCACAAGCCGCTTTTCGGTTGTTTAGAAATCGCGCGTTCAACGACAAAAAAAATACACGTGATATCTCAATACACCCCCCTCCCTCCTTGTGATTTTTCGTGATTTTTGTCGAGCCCCCTTCTCCCCTTTCGAGCCTCACGTGTTTAATGGACGACCCCTTAACCGCTTCTGTGCACTAACGTCCTGAAGTTGTAAAAATGTAATAGTGTGTATCCAAAAATGACATAATACAGGGTGGCCGGCCATATTTTGACCCATTTTAATCGAGAATAACTTTGGAACAAATAAAGGTATCAAGATGCGGTTTTTGCAGATGCACTTATATTTCTTTAAAGTTTATTCTTGTACCTTCACGATTTTATTGTGACATTCCATTAGCTCAAAAATAAAATGGCCGATTTTCCATTACAGGACAACTATATTATTTTAAATGGAACACCCTGTATATGTTTCTATATTTTCAAAATTTAATCTTTCCCCTTTAAAAAAATGTAACACAAGGTATGGTTATCTCAAAAAACAACGTATTTATTGACCTTCGAAAAATTGACTGCATGTCGACCAACAATATTATTTAACAATTAAAATTTGCTTCATATGTTACAAAAAAAAAAGGATCGCCAAAGGTTTAGGTTATTCACAAAATAATAGTTACAATAAGGTTACATTACTTTTTAAAAAACTACTGTAAATGTTGAAAATGCCTTCCGCCGACTTCGACGCACTTATTTAAATTCGGAAAAAACCTATTAAAACTATTGACTAAATATTTTTCAGGAATATTTTCTATTATGTTTCGGATATTAATTTTTAATTGCTCTAAATTTTGGGGAAGTGGACTATAACACCTCTCTTTCACATATCCCCACAGAAAAAAATCTGGAACAGTCAAATCTGGTGAACGAGGTGGCCAGGAAATAGGGCCTCCTCCAATCCACCGGTTTCCATAAACGTTGGTCAGTGAATCCTTGGTAATGTTAGCATAATGTGGTGTAGCCCCATCTTGTTGAAAATAGACGAAATTCAATAGATTTTCTTCTTGCAATTGGGGATAAAAAATATTTCCAGCATATCAACGTAAGTCCAAGAGGTTACAGTTGGTTCATGAAAAAAAATGGCCCATAAATTTTTTGCTTTGACATACCACACCAGACTGTGACTTTTGGCGAATCTCTAACGTGTTCGTTATATTGTCGAGGATTTTCTGTTGCCCAAAACCTGCAGTTATGCTTATTTACTTTTCCATTGAGGTGAAATGTGGCTTCGTCTGACATTATTAGTCTATCCAAAAAATGTATATTGTTCCTTACTAAATTTTGAATTCTCTGGCAAAATTCCACCCTTTGTGGAAAATCAGTTTCTTTTATTTCTTGTAACATTTGAATTTTGTATGGCTTTAATTTAAGTTCTTTTTTCATGATTTCTTGTACTGTAGTTTTAGGAATATGGACTGAACTTGAGATTTTTCTTGTTGACAATTTTGGATCTTCCTGAGTTATCTCCAGAATTTGTAACGTTTTATTTAGCAAATTCTCATTGTTTACTAATTTCTTTTTACGGGCTAAAGATCCTGTACTCCAGAATTTTCTGTACCAGATTTTAATTGAATTTTGAGCTTTATTAAACATGTTTCTAAATCTTCGCTGGGTTTCTTTTACTGATTTGGTTTCGGCAAACATAATAACACATTTTCCTTTTTCGCTTAACGAGAACATTTTGCGCTTCCTAATTAAAATAACTTGTCAAAAATGACCAACAATGGCTGACAATGAGGCTTGTTGCTGTTATGGAAACGAGATAACTTTGTTTACACAGGCGACTTTTCAAAAAATCCTTTTAAAATAATATTCCTATTCGACATACAGTCAATTCTTTGGAGGTCAGTGTTACATTTTTTTAAAGGGGAAAGATTAAATTTTAAAAATATTGAAACATATACAGGGTGTTCCATTTAAAATAACAAAGTTGTCCTATATCGGAAAATCGGCCATTTTGATTTTGAGCTAATGGAATGTCACATAAAAATGGTAAAGATACGAGAATAAACTTTAAAGAAATATAAGTATATTTGCGAAAACCGCATCTTGATATCTTTATTTGTTCAAAAGTTATTCGCGATCAAAATGGGTCAAAATATGGACGGCCACCCTGTATTTAAGGTATGTTTATTTGTCCATTTTAAAAATGAAATAGTTTGTATTTTTTCTTTTAACCAATCGCTGTAATTGTATAGTTTTTTAACACTTATTTTCTAATGACATCCAACAGATTTTACTTCTTGGCACCTGTAAACCACTATGTATGTAAAATGATAGTGTTTTAACAGACAAAAACTGACCTATTTAACAAATACCTTGGAAGCAAAACTAAAAATTGTTATATTTTTCATAGATTTAACCAGATTAAACGATATAACTATAAAAAATAATTAAAGGGCCGATTATAATTTTTAAATTGTTATAAAGTAAATATTGACACTTCTTTAATTAAAAAAATATGATTTTTGGGAACCCTAATAAAGGAATATTTTCGTTTATTAGAGTTTTATAAAAGTAATTATTAAAACAATAGCAATATTCATTAAAAGGAACAAATGTAAATTTGTTTCCCCTACAAAGGCTACGTTTTTAAGGAAATAGACTTAAGCATTATATCGCCCTCTATAATTTTAATGGCATTTTATCCGGAAACATCTCTGCATCTCATCCAGATAAAACAAGATTACCTTATTTATATAAAAAAATCCATAGATGACCTAACATTTAGATTTCTAATTGCTAAGCGCATTTGTGGCAACTTTACGCTGGCGCGCACTAAACAAAGATCTGGGTAATCAATCGAGCGCATTTGAAAAATATTAGAAAACACCCTGTATAATGTAAAAAACATATTTTATTTCGTGTAAACAGTTGATTTTATCGATGTCAATGAAAATTTAATTTAGGCTTTAAAATACAATACAAATATTTATCAATAATAAATGATTTTTATAAATTTTTCATGGTACTATTCTTAAAAAACCCCTTAAAAAGGTGTTTTTTGCTCTTTTAGAGGTGACGCTGGGGTTCAAAGGTTTTGGGACCTCCAAATTCGAAATAAGTCACCCAAAAAAAAACGTACCCTAAAAGTATTTTCTAGGTGCCTAAAGAACATTTTTATAAGTTTTTTTTAAACAAACAACCCTTTAAAGGGGTGTTATTTGCTCTTTTAGGGGTGATGCCGGAGTTAAGGGTTTCGGAATCAGTGATCTAAAAAACGTACTCGGAAGTGTTTTCTAGTTGCCTAAAGAGCATTTTCATAGGT
This sequence comes from Listronotus oregonensis, assembly GCA_019359885.1. NCBI lineage: Eukaryota > Metazoa > Arthropoda > Insecta > Coleoptera > Curculionidae > Listronotus > Listronotus oregonensis. The sequence goes on from JAHBCN010014722.1 coordinate 4,213, forward strand.
TTTTATAAGATTTACGTTAAAAAACCCCCAGAAAGGGTGTTTTTGCATTTTTAGGGGTGATACCAGAATTTCCGAGCTGCGAGACTCCGAAATTCAGAATCAACGATCCAAAAAACCTACCCTATTTGTTTAAACTTTAAATACCAGTCCTAGGTAGGATCAAAAATATATATTTTAGGAAATTTTTAAAATGTATCTTTTGGATTTCTCAAAAAAAAAAGATGTTTTTTTTAAAAGAACGGTGATAAAATACAGTACTACTTTAAACTAAACATTAAACATATACTCATATTAAACGTATGGTTTATTCTGCAAAACTTTTAATAAAAATACAAATTATAATGTATCATAACTAAGAAAACATAATTTTGGATGCAAAGTAACGGAACATTTTTGACAGAAAAAGTTGCAATTCTTATGACAGAAATTGCTTTTCTTGATACACAACTAGATGGTCTATCATATCTAGACATTTCATGAAGATTTGCAGACTGACGGCTAGGACCTCTTTTGGTTGTTTTTTTATATGTCTCCAAAAATTGAGGTTGCCACTGATTTGCCTAAATCTTAGTTGATCCTTTTTTCCCGCTTCCAGTTTTATATAATTGCCAAGCACTTTGTTCGGTCGTGTCTTTGCAATGGTCTATGAGTGGAAAATACCACTTTTTACTTCTTATTTGAGTTCTTTACAGGCGAATGTTTTGATCAGTTCTCATTATACTTTTTTATTGCATGTTGTTGCGGTACGAAAATCGTTTTTTTCTTTTTCTGTGAGGATCTTTTTACTGGAAGGGTAGGCATTATTTTGGTATGATTTGAAGCAATGGTTACCACGTTATTATCGAACCACTTGAATAAAGTTATAGAATTCTAATCAGATGACACAAATTCTAACGTACCGCGTTCTTTTTTCTTCAATACTGTTGAGTGAGTGAGTTGAGTGACAAACGCGAGTTTCTCTCATTGTGCCTATACCTTTAAGACCCATAACCTTGAGCTCTTCCAATAAATGGAGCAAGGTAAAAAAGTTTTCGAAATATAAATGAAAAGGGACAGTCTAAGTATATTTTAAATTTCTGCAAATTCTAACACCACCGCAGCGCCTAGGCCAAGTTTTTTTATATTTACCCGAAAGGGCAGTGGCGAGGGCAGTGGACGATAAGGTTCAAACCATTTGATATACCCAGCTACAGTTGGACCGACCCATAGTTTATAGCCCCATCTAATGGGTTTTCCTTTTATAGATTGTTTTGTACCATAATGCCCAAAATATGATACATTCATGCAACTTAAGATGTTTTTCCATTACCTAAACAACAGAAAGAGAAAGTAGTGTATAATGCCACGGTTCTTTTAAAAGAACAGGCGAGTTCTTGGCCCTATAATTTGTTCGACGTACTTTATTATTACCTCATTTTTAGTTCTACACTCAATTTATACGCTTCTTGGTCAAATTTGATAATATTTTCTAAAAAGAAATAAAACCGTCCAAACTGTACTTAGCTTTTAGTATCCATGTCGGATCACAATTTAGTATTGCAGAAATAACATCGATTTTTTGCTTGGTTCGTTCGCAAAGACGAAAACCGCCAATCAAGACACGAAATCAATATTGTTCCCAAAAACATATTAGTGGCGCCAAATATGATCGAATAGCTAAATGTTAATAAAAGAAAATTTATGACGAGTCTTTTAAAAGAACGGTGGTATTATCTGGGTTAATACCGTAATACTTATTATTATAACTTATATTTTAAAAAATATATATATTTGATGGTAAAGTTATAGTGGATTAATAACTCAATTTTAAAAGCTTTAAATTTACTAAGTCGTAATTTTGCTGGATATTTTTAAACTTAAGTGGTTCAATCATATTTTTCAAGGACACGTACGATCGAACAACTAATTTAAAAATATTTTTTTATTTTACTCTGCGTCCTACACAAGAACTTGCAACATGACTTAAATCTATTAATTATAATCTTTAAAGCGGCAGTTACAGATATTTCCTTTCAATTCTGTCATTAGGTTTAATGCAATAATTTTATAATGGCAGCGTTGGCGTCTTAAACATATTTCCGCTGGTCTATATTTCTATTTGATTTCTTTTAATTTGACATAAGTAGAATTTTAGTAATAGCGATTCTTACAATAACGTACATGCAAATTTTTGTGAAAAAGAGTTAGGTATGCCCCTATTCGCAGCCTACTTTATTTTGGTTAAACTTTATTTTTGTTAAACAGTGCTACAACTGTACTTTTAATTTTAACCGCTAAATGCTAGTTGTGTCGTTGTTGAAACATAAGCCATGAAGACCATCGCTTCCAAGGAATACCATTTTAAGGAAAAAATGGCATAACTTCAAAATCTTAAGTTTATATAAACATAAGACATTTTTGGTTTAAAATGCCTTAAACTACACCAATCTTTCGCAAACATACTTAGTTCAGTAAATGAAGTCCAGAAAAACCCCAAACCTGAAGATCAGGTCGAGCCGTCACAATATTTTTTTTTTAATTTGCAGGTATTAATGTGTACAGTGACCTCTTAAAATATCATATATATATATCATGTATATGTATAAAATGTCCGCAAGGGCTTGAAAATGGCCCTCAAGAGCCCGAAAATTCATTTTTTCAACTATTTTGGCCGATATCTCCTGAAATACGACACTTACGCAATTCGTGTTTAGACGAAAATGAAAAGCAGATCATTAGCTGCAAAAATGATTTTCATCACTTTTGTCAAAAATTTAATAGTCTGAGATAACCGGCCATAAACGCGCGGCGTATTTTTTGCACCTGCCCCGCATCTCGAAGGGCGCTCTAAGCTACTTACACTTTCAAGCGGACGGACAAATTTTTAAATTACTTACCTAAAGATGCATATTTTTTTATGATTTGAAGTTCATATGAAAGAAGGAACCTGTAGCTAGAATAACTTGTCATTCTTTCTTTTTCTTTTTTTTTGATTCTCTAGAATATTGAAAACCAGAGCCAAAATTAGTTTTTCTCGATATTTTGACCCTCCTATCCATCAGTTGTTTTTTTATAAAGAGTAATTTCACCGAATCCTTTTGGATAATGGGCTTTTAAAGGTGTTAAATACATTCCACAAGATTCAATAAATATTTTTTGTGTATTTTTATAAACAACGTGTTTTTCTTAGGGCGGTTTTTAGATTTCGAGTTTTTGAAGATGCTCGGGTCTATGAGGAATTAATAGATGACAAGGACCATATCGGCTTTTAATACATCATTAAAGCTATAAATTATCCGCGTGGCGTTCCTGTTAGTATTAGTACAGGCGTCTGCTACGTTGTTTATAAAAATACACAAAAAATATTCATTTAATCTTTCAAACCCACATTATCCAAAAGGATTCGGTGAAATTAGTCTTAATAAAAAAATATGATCGGAGGGACAAAATATCGAGCAAAAACTAACTTTAGCTCGAGTTTCCAATAATCTATAATAATAAAAAAAGGGAAACAGTGACAAGATATAAAGCTACAGGTTCCTTCTTTCATATAAACTTTAAACCGCAAAAAATATGCATTTTACTAATTAATTTCAAAATTTATCCATCCGCTTGGAAGTGTAGAGCAGCGGGGCAGGTGCAAAAAATACGCAGCGGTTATCTCAAAAACTATCAAAGTTTTGACAAAAGTGATGAAACATTTTTGCAGCTAATGAACTGCTCTTATTTCGGGAGATATCGGCCAAATAGTTGAAAAAACGGATTTCTGGGCTCTTGAGGGCCATTTTCAGGCCCTTGCGGACATTTTCCAATCTATGATATTTTTAAAGGTCAATATACACATTAATACCTGCAAAAAAATGTGACGCCCAACCCCATCTTCAGGTCCGCAACTTCGTTTACTGGACTAACTCTAATTTAATGAAATCAAATATTGTGTCTTCTTGAAAATGACAAATTCTATCAGTCTTTGCGGTTTTTCCTTCCCCTAAAAATTTATGTTTTTGCAATTGCGTTAGTATTCTATAATTAATATTTCGTAATTAATAAATAGCTGAATATATAGAATGGTTATTTTTTTATCGGGTAACTTTAAGGGTAAATAGGACATAAAAAAATAATTATTTTTTTATCATATACGTTATTCTCTTAATATCTAGTTCTCCAGATACAAGCTCTTGAGTTTTTAATTTTTTTATTTAGCAATGTCTCGAATAACCTTTGAGATGTAATTAATTTTGGTGCTACTATATTATTATATCTTATACCGCGAGCTAAAAGTATAATATAATTAAATATTTTTAGATTCTTTAGGGTTATGTGTATGACTTTCCTGTGTTTGGGTTTTAAAAAAATACTTTTATTTTTCAGAAAGCACGAAACTGCTCAATATTTGTTATCAAATGCTGTAAGTAGGCTATGCTTAAAATAATAGTCACATATTTGGTTTTAAAAAAAGTTTTAGGTCAAAAAAGTTTAGCATTAAAGAATACACAAATGTTCGTATTGTTTATGACTTTGTGATTGCATTACTGAAGCAACAGTTCGTAAATTAAGGATTTTTCCAGATAGGAAATTTTTAGGTATTTTCACCAATATCTAAGTCGTTTTTGTAAATTAGATTTGGCAGAGAAAGCCAACAACTAGATCAAGCCTTATCTGTCATCCAGTTTAACATGGATTCTGAACTACCTCAACGGCCCACTGTGTTTACTGGCGGTCACCCATCCATATACTAACCGTTGTATAGCGGCAAGATGTGTTTATATTCTGCGTTTTAATACGTTAGTTATATAAAAATGTTTTTTATTTAAATTCTTGAAAAATATCTCGTTAGTGGGTAAAGTTTTAATTTTCCGAATTTGATCAAAACTGCTTAAATTTTGATATATTACACTTATTAAGATTCTAATCAAAGGTTTTTATCAGCACAGAAAAATCAAACTAGTCATTTATGACATGGATTTTGTAATTTTTGTACTAACCAATGAGCTAAAAGACTAAAAGAAGTGGCAATATAGATATCGGTACTATAACATAAGATGAATACTAACTGTTTTATAGATATAGAAATTTGGCTTTAGAATTTAATAGCGGAGGATGCAAAAATGAAACTGCCACAACAAGGTGTTGCTTTAATTGGGGAGGCCGGTGAAGTTTTAAACGGTCCTTTTAAAACAAGCTGTTTTTGATCAGTACCTACAAGTAAGACAATTTTAATACGTATTTATATTTAATTACTAATATGGGGCATATGTATGACCGAAATTCCGGTCCCCTTTGACATTAACAGTGGCGTATCAAACACAAAAACGTGTTTTTTTCCTTTATATTACCATCTTCAAACGGTTATATAATTATAAATTTAAAAAATTGGGCATACAGTTTGTTTAGTTTTGTCAAAGGAGTTTGACAGCGTGGAATATAAAATTACTTATCGAGAAGCTAAAACTTATGGCATTAAATGGGATTGTAGAAGCTAATAGCTTCTCATATAAGAGATAAAAAGCATTGTGTTACAGAAAAAAAAACAGTAGGTGTATAATCATGTTAATTAAAGAAGGGTACCACAGGGTTTGATATTAGGACCAATAATTGATATCCTCTACTAATGTTCTCTCAGTAATAAGAGATCATAATATGGTATGTAGGCTGAAACCTTTCTTATAAGTGAAACCATTTTCAAATAAATACAATTGAATTTTCAAGCAGTAAGAAAGGCACCACTGCATACAGGAGTAGTGATGTGTAATTTAAACATCAAAAAGCATATCATCTTTGGGAATAATTATTAGGCAAAAACTAAACTGGAAAGAGCACATTACGGGACTATCGAGCGATATTTCTAGGTACTGTTAAGCATTGAGAGTACTTGTAGAGGAGGTGGAATTACAGGTAGCTTTTAAAGTTTACCATGTACATATTATGTCAAAGATAAGATATGGTATTTTATTTTGGGAAGGTTTGTTGGATGTTGCAAGTTGCGGGATCTTTAAAAAAAGACGCATTAGAACTATTTTAAAAATAAGAATTAAAGGTAGCTGTAGACAGGAAATTAAAAACAACTTTTTTACATTAATTAACTTATAAAATATTCTTAAAGCAATAAAATTCATTTTGAAAAATAAAAATCTATTTAACAACACTCAGTGGGACGTCAAAAATGATCTTATATTTGACAAAACTAAATTCACTACCCAAAAAGAAAAACTATAATACTTAATTTTAAAAAATAGCCAACAAGAAATCTAAGATTTTCAAGCTGGAATGGTTAACCCTATTGAAAGCATGTCATGATTTTTAAATTATTTCGATTTTTAGCTAAAAAACAAATGTTTATATACTTTTTTGGGCTATATCAATTTTTCTTTCTTTCTCCATATTATCTTCTTACCTATTTTCCAGTTGTCTTATGTAAACATCTATTTATGATTTCTTCACTAAGCCTAAAGCTGCTTGATTATCTTTATTTACCAGTTTTTTAAGCAGTTTACTAACCACCCTCTTTAATTAAAATATTCTTTATTCAACTCCTTTTTTGCAATCGTCTTACTTGTTTTACCTTATAAAGATATTTAACAGATAAATCTTGTATCTCACTTTTACGGGTACTGTCTAAAAGAAAGTGTTTTAATTAAAACAAATAACTAGCAACCTTTTTTCTTTAAGTCTATACTGTTCAAAACAAATAAAAATTAATAAAAGGTAACATAAAAAACTTATTTTCTATATTAACTTCACAGCGATACTACATTTTTTATGCTTTACTATGAAATATTCATGTCTAATAAATCAAAATTTTGACCTGCTCTATTTCACTTTAAATTTAATTTTCTTATTATAACAAGTTTTATTAGCAAAAAATCAATTTAATAAAATTTTCCATATGATGTGAACTTTTTTTGGTGACACTGTACTTGTGTGTAACTTACTGCGTCAGATCCATGACAGATCTTTGTAAAAAATATAGTTTTTAATTGTACAACTTACATATTTATGCCAGAACACCACTCTTGTTGGAATGGCAAATTTTTCCTTTATTCATTATTTTTGATCGAGAAGTCCTATCAAGATCATTGTCATTGAAAATGCTTAAAAATTAACATCCTATCCTGTATTCTGAAAAGAAGACATTTTTCGACATATGTCAATATTAACGTTTTTTCATGAAAACACTCGAGGAATCACTTTGTTTATTACTATAGGTGTTCCCTAAACCAGAGTTTATTAATCTAAAGGGGGTTATGACATCCGCCATATTGAAAAACTCTTCTGTGACGTCAGGAAGGGCCCATTTCGGCCATGTTGGATTTTATGCCGGACGTAGAATTGAGGTGGAAACGAAAAACGGCTTTTACACCGACGAACAAAATTTATATTTTAAAAATATAAATGTAATTCAATTATTGGAATTAAAAATTAAAGCGACAACACGACGATGGCGTACCTTTTCAATGGTACCCACTACATTAAATATTTTAAAAATGAGAAAAAAAGTAAAATGTAGAAAATACTAATGATTGCTAATTTGTTATAATTATGAGTACTTACTCTATTTTTAAACACACGATATTGAATTATTAACACTTTTTTTTCTGTAATAATACCCATGTATATTAGGACGTTTATAAAATTTTACGAGCAAGTAAAGAAGTTTGGGGTTTTTAATTATTTTTTTATCTTGGGACAGTCCGCCAAGGCTGAGGCCTAATATAAACGCACGGTGGGTATGTAAAGTGAGGTAAGAGGGAGTTTATTCACAAGAGACTTAAATTCTGCAGGTAGCAGGTTTCATAGTCTTGACACTCTAGGGATGAAGGAACGAAGAAAGCGGGAAGTTTGGGGCCCCTCTAGCTGAACTGTAAAAAGATTCATAAAAGTTGAGAAGGAATTATACTGGCCAACTCCTCTAAGCAGAACCGTGAAAATATTTATAGAAAAAAGACAGATTCCCTACAACCCGTTGGTGAGCAAGGGATGGAAGCTTTTCTGTAAGTGCAGGATCAGAAATGGGCCTTTACAAGGTATCTTGAAGATCTTTGTAAGATTATAAAATATTAACTCCGAATCAGATACTGGACGCCATAGAATAAACTTTTCTTTTTAGGAATTTATGACGGTGTTTTTGTATTACTTCATAAATATATAAACTTGTCTATTAATACTTAATTTATTTTATTTTAATAACTAATTATGTTACTTTTAAAAACTTGTTATTTATTTACTCACGGACCATACAGCATCTTGGTATTGCAGAATAAGAGCAAGATTTTCCACTTTGGCAATAAAATGAATTATTTTATGTAAAAAAATGTGAATACAGGTTTATTGCTATAAAACTAAACTTTATTTGTTTCACAACTACAACACTACAATACATTTACAATTTCAACAATTAGATAAAACACAACTGAAATTTTTACATTTTGAAATAGATAGAAAAGAACACAGTACCTAGTGGTATTATTTAGTCATATTTTGTGGTATACTACATTTCACATTCTAAAACATAAAAATCATTCAAACATTAAAATTCTACTTAATAAAAAGTTAAGTTTACCACCCTTGGGAAACACAACTTTTTGGTCTATTGTATAATAGACTGTATATTAGTGTATACTAAGGACTAATTAAAACTACACGACTAAACACTACCAAAAACAATATAGTAAAAACAGTCAAAACCAATAAAATATTAACTCTGTACATAAATATTTGCAACTACAAAAATAACACCATATAAAAGCCTTCGACTTGTGACACGACTCTGTCCACAGCTGAGAATGCTAGTAACTTTTAGAGTAACCCGACAGGGCCGCCAACATAAGCCGTATTTTCACACCCTGACGTATTGGACTTTTGCTATCCCCATTCTCGCCGATGTCATAACCCCCTTAGATTAATAAATTCTCCCTTAAACCTTGTATATTTTTTATTGTTAACTCGTTTTATTTATTGTAGATTTAAGTAAGTTTGAACATAAATCAATAAATATTTTAACTTTCACTATTAAACTATAATCACTTGTGTAAAATTAATATTAAAATCGAAAAAACACCCGGTATCTACAAATTTGATGGAACAAAACTAAATCCCGGTATAGGGCATTAAAATCCTTAACAAAGAGTAATAAACCTTACACTTAGATTATACACGACTCTCTTTTAAGTTAAACACAGACGCAAATGCTCGTAAAACCTATTTTATTTCAGTTTCAGTTTAATTATAAATTGCTTTTGTAGTGAATAGCAGTAGCAGTAGTAAACGAAATAAAAACTTTATAATTTAAACTACTTTTAAGTTACTTATTTCCTTGTAAGTTTGTTAATACTACTAATCAATTCTGCACCTAATAAACTGTAATAGTGTGACCTACATATGATGTTCGCTCTCTTTTTTATGCATTACATCTTCCGAAGAAAATAGATCCTTTTAAAATATGCTCAGAAAGAAGAGTAAAATTTAAATTTAATCAGGGCTGGCAAAAACCCATCATCTTGGCTACTGTCGAGCAAGCAATGGTGCTCAGTTTAAGCATTTAATTTAGTTGTTTTTAAAGTTTTTATTGCATTAAAATTTTAAAATTTTAGAAGCGTTTTTTTTTAAATTAAATTCATACTCAAAATTATCTTACCGGAAGTACAGGGTCTTTGATTATATTTACGTGGCTTCTGAGGCCGTTATTTTTAAAGACAAAAAAAATGTTTAATATAAAAATTGTAGGATTTTTTCCATATTATCTTTTAAAATTATCAGTTAAAAAATATCGCAATTAAAAAATGGAAAATATAGGCAACTTCAACTTTTTTAAATGAAACACCCTGTATATTATGCACTACAACGAAAGATCTTTTACGAGCCTAACTCCAAAATATAAATATATATAATAATAATAATATATATATATATATATATATATATATATATAATAATATATATATATATATATATATATATATATATATATAATAATATATTTAATGAACCATTTTTGAAAGATATTTTAGGGTAAATTATTAATCAATAACAAAAAAGTTTCATATTAGTATCAAGAAAGCCATGGAAACAATAAAATTGTTATGTTGCTGAGTTTGGTGAGGGTTTTCTCTGGACCAATAATGTTTATTTTGTGATTAAACATTCCTGCTAAAGTGAAGGAAGACTTGTCGGTGAATAGAATTTTATTTAAAAACTTTGGATCCCGCGGCATAAACCTAGCTATTTCCAATGCATACTTAGGTCGGTCCTGCATGTTTTGTTCAGGAAGATTCTGAACGGACATAAATTTATAAGGATAAAATTTGTAAAATTTCAAGGTTAAATGAATTTTATAATCTGTTTTATTAAGTTTAGATGCCGCATCCGAGATTTATTAAAAGTTGTTAGTGCTAGTCCAATAGAAAAAGTATAATAATTATTCTGAAAAAACCCAAAACTTTGTTTTCATTTCGTGCTGCAGTCCTTTTCTTCATTTTAAAGCTTTTTCGTTCAATAAACTTTCTTATATGTATTTAATAGTATCTATAGATTGGTACCCGTTGTTAAGGATATAATAAGTAATATTCCTTTTGCACTGTGGTCACATTATTATTGTTACCATAAAAAAAAAAAACCGCAAAAAAAATACAATTTTTTGTTAAATTAAATTTAATTTTTTCAATAGCTTTCTTAAAGATACTAATACTTTTTTTTTTCAATTTATTTATATTTTAAGCTTTAATATCTCAAAAATGGTTTATCTAAATATCATCAATGTATATACAGGGTTCCCAAAAGTAATGGGACACAGAGCAAAACAGATTCCTTGGGTCAAAATAATGCAATTTACGTAAACTTGCCTTATCCAAAGATTAATAATAACAAAGATCAGGGTGTTAAACTTTTAATTTTGCTTTCGTTTTTTCTTAATAATTCTTTAACCAAATGACCTTGCGGTACAAAATTTGGAATCTGGGAGTTTTTGAGGGAAAATAAATTTGTCCACGCTTTTAATGTGCTACTAGAGGCGCAGCTACGGCCTACCTCACTTGTTTTAAATGTCGTAATTTTTTTAGGCTTAAATATTGACCTGTTTATTAAAAAATAAGTTACTATAAATCCATCTGCATCAAAAATGTATACTTTATTAAGTCTCTAGGAGCAGCCGTTCTCGAGATAAACGCACTTTAATCGATCTTGCAATTTTTATGGAAAATAAATTTTATCCAATTTTTCAAACTTTGCATAGTGATAGTTCTAAACACGCTGATCAAGGTCTTCCAGGGCACAAACCGAAAACGCCTCACCCCCAAAATCACCCTCAAAAGGTCACTGGGGATGTGGGGACTTTTGAGGTGATTTTGGGGTTGAGGCGTTTTCGGTTTTGTGCCCTAAAAGACCTTTGATCAGCGTGTTTAGAACTATCACTATGCAAAGTTTAAAAACAATTGGATAAAATTTATTTTCCATAAAAAAATTGCAAGATCCTTTAAAGTGCGTTTATCTCGAGAACGGCTGCTCCTAGAGACTTAAATAAAGTATACGTTTTTGATGCAGATGGATTTATAGTAACTTATTTTTTAATAAACAGGTCAATATTCTAAGCCTAAAAAAAGTTACGACATTTAAAAAAATTGAGGTAGGCCGTAGCTGGCGCCCTCTAGTAGCAAAGTCAAAAGCGTGGACGAATTAAAATTTCTCGCCTCAAAAAACACCCAGACCCCAAATTTTGTACCGCTAGGTCATTTGGTTAAAGAATTATTAAGAAAAAGCGAAAGCAAAATTAAAAGTTTAACACCCTGTATCTTTGTTATTATTAACTTTCGGATACGGCAAGTTTACGTAAATTGCATTATTTTGACCTAAGGAATCTGCTGTTGCTCTGATCCCATTACTTTTGGGACACCCTGTATATGTATATTTGAAATGAGAAAAAAAGGATTTTTTTATTGTAGCGCATAATATGCAGGGTGTTCCATTTAAAAAAGTTGAAGTTGCCTATATTTTTTCATTTTTTTATTGCGATATTTTTCTACTGATAATTTCAAAAGATAATATGGAAAAAACCCACAATTTTTATATAAAACATTTTTTTCTGTCTTTATAAACAAAGGCTCTAGAAGCCACGTAAATAAAATCAAATGCCCTGTAGAAAAATGTGCTCTTTTTAACCCCGTTATAAAAATTGGGAATTGCTATTAAAATAAATATCGATGACGTCGTACAGGAATCGCAGTGTATATATCAATTCTTTTAAATTGTTTAACTAATTTACCCATTACTTTACGAATTGCACTGTATATAAAAGCGAAAGGTCACTCATTTATACATTTATTCACTAACTAATCACGAAATCTCGAAAACTATTTGACCTATAAAGATCAAATTTGGCACACCACAACTAACCACAACTTAGGGGTTTTCCCCCCAAATTTAGGGGAAAAAAAGTGGAATGGGATTTTTTTAGGGGTGCTATATTTTTAGGAGTATTTTTAGGGATTTAAATAACTTCAAATATTTATTATTTTTTTAAATGTTAAATTAAGCAAAATAAAGGTGTAATAGGATAGACCTTGGGATAATCCAATCTAGCCAATCATATTCATTTTTGTACCGGGTGTTCAAATAAGATAGGACGCCGGCTGTATCTCAGAAAGTGTTTATCGCACAGCGTTGGGGAAAAATATTTTCAGTAAAAATGGTCAAGAGAAATAGCTGGAAATTATTTCCAAGTTTCTGAAATGGCCGCTAGGGAGCGTAACTGCAATCTTGAATCTAAAAAAGTGCTGTTTCTGTGAATTTTGCTATATTAACCTAACAAAAAATACCTGATTTTTAAAGTCGATGATCATTTGAATGTTTTTTGTTTGACAATTTATGCTGTATCTCTAAAAATATCGTTGTGGGGGGTATTTAAAGGTTTCCGTAAAAAATACTTTGTATCTTCAAAACGGCTAAGCCGATTTTAACAAGCTTTGGCTAGTTGACAAGAGCTTTTTTTGGGCTATAAATGTTATAATATTTGAAGTTTTGTTAGTTTCACATGTCGCCGCTAGAGGGCTTTTTCGATATTCCGACAGAAATGGTTATTTTTCTCAACAAAACTAAATGCATTGGTATATATTTTTTTTCATTAAAAAGTAGCTAAATAATGCCTAAACAAGCTTGCGAAAACCGTATATCGATATCTTGTTCCTTACCTAAAATTTAGGCCAAGGAAAATTTTATACGTTAATATCTCAAAAAATATAAAATCTACAAGAAATCTTATAGGACATTAATTATGTATTTTTATGGAATCTTTACTTTAGGTTATATAATCTTTTCGTCTAAATGCAATACTTTACGAGTTATAATAAAAAAATCGAATTCCAGGAGTATACCTTAAAAAAATCCTGAAAATTCGATTTATTAATTATAATTAGTAAAGTGTTGCATTTAGGCGAAAAGATTATATAACCTAAATTAAAGGTTCCGTAAAAATACATAATTTATGTCATTTAAAATTTCTTGTAGCTTTTATAGTTTTTGAGATATTGACGTATAAAATTTTCTTTGACTTAAATTTTAGGTAAGGAACAAGATATCGAGATATGGTTTTTGCGAGCTTGTTTAAGCATCATTTACCTACTTTTTAATGAAAAAAAGTCATACCAATGCATTTAATTTTTTTGATAAAATTAACCATTTCTGTGGGAATTTCGAAAAAAGCCCTCTAGCGGCGACATGTAAAACTAACAAACATCTAAATAATATGACATTTATAGCCCAAGAATAGCTCTTTTTAACTAGCCCAAGTTTGTTAAAATCGGCTTAGCCGTTTCGAAGATACAGGGTGTGTTTTACGAAAACGTTTAAATACCCCCCACCACTTTATTTTTAGAGATACAGCAAAAATTTTCAAACAAAAAAGGTTCAAATTATCCTCGACTTTAAAAATAAGGTATTTTTTTGTTAGGTTAATATAGCAAAATTCACAGAAACATCACTTTTTTAGATTCAAGATTGCAGTTACGCCCCCTAGCGGCCGTTTCAGAAACTTGAAAATAATTTCCAGCTGTTTCTCTTGACCACTTTTACTTAAAATATTTTTCTCCAATGCTGTGCGATAAACATTTTCTGAGATACAGCGGGCGTCCTTTCTTATTTGGACACCCGGTAGATACCGCCTTAGCGATATCTAGTCACTAAGAGATTTGTTACTTGAAGCTTTAGATAATTTATGAATAAAAAATATAAAAAAATGTTGCTAAATGAAATTATTTATTGATTGTTTTAAATTTAGTATTTGTTTAATGATATTTTATTATTTATAAATTATTTTTAATGTATTATTTATGGAAAAATATTTAATTATTTATTTTATAAATAATGAAATTTTTTAGGAGGAATTCCTGGTAATTGTGGGTATTTTGGGGGTTTTTAATTGGGGATGTAGGGGGATAAATTTTTGAGAGTTGGCAACACTGAATTATGGGTAGGAGACGTCTGCTAGGAAAGTTCCGTCCTAAAGGGGTAGAATGGGGGTTGAAATTTTGTATGAAACTTTGCCATTTCTGGACTTAAAATATGAACATTGGTATGTGGGCTATTAATTACGATTAAAAATGACTGTTTTTACATGTTTGGAACTTCATCCCTTGGGGTTTATAATGGGGATGAAAGTTTTTTTGAAAAATCATCATTTCTGAAATTGTAAATATGGGAGTTGACAATGAGGCTTCTGATTACCTGGAAAACTAGGAGCGTTGACTAAGAAAGAATTTTAGAAAAATCTCACCCCTTTAAAGGGGCTGAATAGGGGATAAAAGTTTGTAATGAACTACGTCATTTCTGGACTTAGAAGTACAAAAATTGGTTTGTAAGCTATTGATTACAATAAAAAATGATCTGTTGGAATTGCTTTCCTTCGGGGGCTAAAATGGAAATAAAAGTTTGTATAGTTGTAAAAATGAGAGTTGGTCATTGTGCTTTTGATTACCCATAAAAATGGAAAGTGATAGTATTTTCGAAATTTTATGTCCTGAGGGGTTAAAAGGGGTGGGATGAAAGTTTATATGAGAAATTCTTACTAACTCATTCACAACGCCATTTATATTGGAAAATTATAAGGCATGAAATGCGATAAAATAAACATGCTCAGCGTACGACGCGTCACCCCGCGGTGTGTGTGATAGAAGACGGTAAAACGGAAAAAATAAAACAGCCAAATCGTTTAGTCCACGTGGACAAGGCCGCGGGAAAAAAATTAATAATCAAATATATCCGGATCTCTTATTTCTTTTGCAGAACGTTATACATTACTGAAAATCGTTTTAAACTTAAATTTAAGCGTAAAATATATTTCGTAAAAAGGACTAAATCTATATTACAAAAGGTATACATTTACATTTGAGAATAAAAATAACTTCCCTTGGCGCGTAACATACCATGAAAATTGTATGTAGGGACCGATAACAAATATGCGTCACGTACTGGTAATAAATATATCGATATATTAGGTGTTCGTGAAGTGAACGAGAAAATACATAATTCCTTTTTGGCAGAAGCAAATAAATTATAGATATTTTTTTCTTAAATTATTGGCATTATACTTTTACATTTTTAGTAATAAGCAGCAATGTAGTAAATAAATAAAAAAATATTACCGATGTATTAGGCCGTATTTAAAAAATAGAGGATTTGCTTTTACCTACAAGAATAAAAGTATTTACTTCACTTTTCATTTACAAAGAAGAAGAAAAAAAATTGGGAATTGAAATAAAAAGGTGTTGCTCTAAAGAAAAAGATTTAACTTTTTTGGAATTTATAAGTAGAAGCATTTGCTTTAAGAGTGCATTTACGCTACACCTTAGGGGTCGGGCGAAAGGACGCGGAGACGGTGGGCGGAGACTAACAAACTCCCACTACCACAATTTTCGTATAGCCGCATTAAAAATATATTTTATTTAGGTTCTTCCAAATTTGGTGTACCTATCGATGCGATGTTGTTTCCGATTGTAAGCCTACAGGAGATAACGTTTTTCGGTAACTATTTTTCACTTAAATGACATAAATTATATACCATTTTAAAGGTAAGGAAATAATCTATGCCTCTGCTGTAACGGATTTTTGAAATATAAGTTAAGTTAAGAGAAAATAGTATCTAAACATAACCGATTTTAGGGTGACTTTTACTTAAGGAAATATTAAAAACTAAATCCAAATTAACTATTACAGCAAAAACCTAGATTTAAGTGTTGGCTTTTATATAGTTTTTGAAAATTATAGATAACTTATGCCGTTTTAAAAAAAAAAAAACATTATGCCCCGAACCCCAAATTGGATCCAATTTTCGCGGCGCGAATGGACTCTTAAAACCGCGAGATTTGCTTAAAAAAATATGCATCAGTCCAGGGAAGCTTCTGTAGCAAATATTATTTGCTTCATTCATTTATATGCCCATATAAATCAAGGGGGTTTAGTTTGGAGTGCGCGAGTGATAAATAATTTTATTGAATTCGAATTTCCCATAGAGGATGTGGTTGCCAGAACAGAAAATGAAAGTGTTTATACGGTACATGGCAAATCCGGGCTTCCAGAGCGGTATCGCTAACGAACCGGAACAATCTCCAGAATCGTCGATAACACTCCTAATATTATAGTGGACAAGGCGGATGAGTGGATCATATTCCCGTCGATCAAAAATGGAATTATGGAAGTCAAAGTAAAATGGGCAGCGAGCAAGAATTTCCTAACTGCAATAAGAGCTATCTACTGCGCGCATGTTAAAATTTAAAAGACGCGCCCATTTGGGGATAAATTATGTAAACCAAAAAAATATTCTAGTATTAATTTCCGAGGCATATCTGATCAAAATTAGGTTTTTATGAATATAGATCGTTTTGTTCTTGTCGGTTTTCTTCTTCAGCTTTGTTTTCATATTACTCACCTTTTTTATAAATGCTTTAGGGGTCATGTCTTTTCCATACAGCTGTCTATACTCTGCGACAACTTTCTCAATAGCTGCTTGCTTTTTCGCTTTTTTCGCGAGGACTTGGAATTTTTTTTTAATATATCCGGAAATCGTTTTATTCTTTCGGCAATGAACTTACATTTAGATTGCTCGTTAGTGAATCTAATTGTTCGTTTGACAGTTCCTTGTCACTTGCCATGTTCTTCAATCACAAAAAATTAAGAACTTTAACACTGTACTCTATTTTATTTGAAATATAGCTCAACCAAATGTACACCACTATAATTAACGTATTATGATTTTTTCTAACTGCAAGTTGCAAGTTATTCAATAGTAACATACATACTAACCTAACTTGCGCGTGTCGATTAAAAAAAATACCTTTTCCTTCTTCTTGCGAGGATTTGCTTGCAAAGAAAAGGTAAAGATTATGAATATGAAATAAAGAAAAACCTTTTCCTTTTACCTTTTCCTTGTAATCTTTTCCCTTTACTTCTACCTTTACCTTTGAAGCAAATACTTTATTTTTATAAATATGGTCCATTGACAAATTACGTTAAAATACTTTTGATTTTTTTAGTCGCGGGTGACATATGTTTTAATAACACTATAAATAGACAAGAATTATTATTTTTAAGGATGTTCCTTAGCTATATAAAATATTCTGTTTAGATGCGTTTGCTTCCAAAAACCAAAAATAATCATTTAGGCCCACTTTCACAATATGTTGTTCATATAAACCTTGGGTTAAATCTCGGCTTAAATATACTCCAGTCGTTAGAGGTTTTTTCCTCTAACCGACACCAAAGTTGATGAAATTTGGCATACTAGTAGATTTTAAGGCGAAAAATCGAAAATTAAACGAATCCTTGCTGAGAAATGTCGGAAAGAGGGTGAAACTACCCCCTAAACTTTTAAACTCATTTTTATTTATGAAGGAATAGTTTTTTCTTAAAAATAACACTACTATTCGAAAGAAGGGAAAATTTTACGCTAGAAATGATTATTCACCATCATAAATATTTTT
>JAHBCN010014723.1:0-22108 GCA_019359885.1 Listronotus oregonensis
TTAAAAATTAAAACTTCCCCTAACATGTTAATAAAAATAACTAATGCCACGAAAAACTTCATATTAAAATTAAAAACAAAAAAAAAAAAAACTTTAAAAAAATTACAAAATTAACCAAAAAATAACCACCCCATCACATATAACGGTTATTATAAATAGTAAATCTGACGATATTTATTCAGTTTTTTAAATTTTTTTTCAACAAAATCCTTCCGTTTGGGGAATACCTGATCAAGGTCATGGTTTTCCCCCAAACCGCAGTTTAGAGTCAGACAAGTTATCCCTTGGATGTATCCCGGTGAATTTCTGGTGGATTTTAAATGTAAATTTGGTTTTTGTAACCTTATCTGTCACCTAAGGTTAATAAGATTCAGGTATTTGTGTGTGTGTGTGTGTGTGGGGGGTGTTTGGGGGGGGTTTTTTGGGTGTTTTGTGTGTGTGTTTTGTGTGTGTGTTTTTTTTTCAATAAGGATTTTGGTGTCCCAAAACCCCCTTTGAAACATTGTCCTTTGTTCTTTCTTTCTGTGCGTTCTGCTGGATGGGGGGGGGTTTTCTTGGGCACAGCAGATTTCTTTTTTCCCTGTTAAACATTACACGGAAGCTTACAAAAAAAAAAATCCTACACAGACATTTTCCCCGAAACACCCAAAGGTAGATAAGGGTTGTCACATAAATTCACACCCCTACTATACACGCCCTTAGGTGACACTGGGGGATAAACATATATACATATTAAATACAAGTATTAACCCTTAGGTGACAGATGAGGGTAATACATGCACAAGCACACACATACTCCACACACATAAAAACAACACAACACACACACCCCCCACACACACAACCCACCCCCCACACCCCACACACCCCCCAACACACACACACACAAATACGAACTTTTAACCTTAGGTGACAGAAAAGGTTACAAAACACCAAATTTCACATTTACCTATCCACCAGTTAATTTAATCCGTGTATACGCAAGGGGATAACTTGCTGACTCTAAACTGCGGCTTGGAAACCATGACCTTAGATCTAGGTATTGCACAATCGAAAGGATTTTGTTAAAAAAATAATAAACAACTGAATAAATATTGTCAGATTTACTATTTATAATAACCGTTATATGTGATGGGGTGGTGTTTTTTGGGGTTTAATTTGTTTTTTTAATTTTTTTTAATTTTTTTTTTTAATTTTTTTTTAAAATTTTTTTAATTTGAATATGAAGTTCTCTTCTGTGGCATTATTTTCTATTAACATGTTAAAATTTAAAATTTGTTAATTTTTTTACCCATGTAACCAGGGTTTGTTTACATATTGCAGCCTTGAAAAAGGAAATAAATTTTCCAAAAGCTCGGGACTGCAAAAAGTGTTTAATTTTTAAAAAAAAAGGGGGAAAAAAGAATTAATAATTATTTTTTTTTTTTTTATATATATATATATATATATATATATATATATATATATATATATATATATATATATATATATATATATATATATATATATATATATATATATATATATATATATATATATATAAAAAAAAAAAAAAAAAAAACAGGTGTGGCAATTAAAACCGAACATGGACGTTTCGCAATAGACCAAAGAAAACAAATAAACCACTAAAACAGAGTGAGATCAATTTAAACTAGGACATACGCTCCAAAATAGTTAAACATCGTAGCTCGACGAAGGTTGCCGTATGCCTCGAATCGCCGCTCTCCGCTTTTGAAACAGCCCACATTAAAGGGGTTGTCCGTTTCTGTTTGATACATTACACTTTATCCCTATGTTGGTTTTTTGGTTTTCCACACCATTCCTTTTTTTGGGCTGAAATTTTTAATAAAAATTTATTTTTTTTTAAAATTTTCCCCTTTTTATTTATCACATTAAAAATTTTTTTTAATTTTTTTTATGGATAATTTTAGGATCTTTATTTTTTGTTATATATTTTTACAAGGCCGTAGCCAGTGGGGGGTCGGGGGGCAAACCCCAAAAAATAAAAAAAAAAAAAATATAATACAAAAAATACTACCACAGATTTCTTAATATTATAATATTGGAAATCTGTGCTTCTATAGTGAATAATTTTGGTAATCCTGGTTTTGAGGCGGAAAACAAAACTTTAGTAAAAGCGTGCGGGCAGCGATGTTCAGTTTTAGTTTGAGAGTATCGTAGGTTCAGCCGGATCGCGGTTTTTCAATCTGAGTTGCGTTCTTTTAATTTTTAAAGGTATCCCCAAAGAAAAGTTGCCCCCTTTTTGACTCTCCGGTTATTTTAAAAAAAAATTTCGGCCGTCAATTTTGATTTTTAGGGGGACGTCTCTTCATCTAAAACCGTACAATACAAGGTTGGTCCAAAAGAAGTTATTGCGTTGTACATTAGATTTTGAAATGGAAACCTCCTTTTTTTTTTTTATTCTCCCAAAAAACCCTTTTAACTTTTGTTAATAAAATTTATCCCATCTTCATCGTTGTAAAGCAATTTACAATTATAAAAAATTCAGGAAAATTAATTAGGAAATATATCGTAAAAATATTAATCAATTAGTTTCCATAGTAACAAACTTTAAAATTAAAAAAAACCCCTTAAATTAAAAAAAAAAAAAAAAAAAACAACCTACAGTCATACGCAAATTAAAGGTAAAGTAAAAATTAATTTTCTATTAAGTAGGTAGTAATAAATGCTGAAAGTGTTGTCCATTTACCTCCATGGAACAATAAATATTTTTTTATATGTATTTCTCAAATTTTCAAGCATGTATGAAATTATTTTTCTACGGTTCAGCCTTAATCCGCTCCCGAAGATCTTAAATAGAATCTAACTTCGTACTAAAATCTTTACTTTTCAAATACCCCAAAGAAAGTAATCTAAAGAACTTAAGTCCGGAGATCTCGGCGATCACTCAATGGGGCCTCGTCTGCCGATCCATTGATTCGGGAAATGCGTGTCCAAAAACTATCGTACTGAAGCCACGTAGTGCGGTGGTGCACCATCTTGTTGTAAATAAATATCATTTTCATTAGAATTAACGCTATTTTCTATTATTTCGGTAATTCGTGGTTCTATTGTATTGTCTAACATGTCCAAGTACGTCTTGCCCGTCAAGTTTCTAGGAATAAAGGAAGGTCCTACAATATGATTTACGAAAATGCCGGCCCACACATTTATTTTTTCAGGAGATTTCGGTTGTACCTCTCGAAACAGATGTGGATTTGAGTCACTCCAATATCGACAATTATTTCTATTTACAGCACCATGTAAATAGACCGTACACTCATCTGAGAAACAAATATTAAATAACATGATTGCATTGTTGATTAAAAGTTGGGACACAATCGTCTTCATGAAGCTCATGGACAAGTTTTATCTTATACGGGTGAAATTAATTGTCTTTCAAAATTCTCTGTGCTGTTAAGCATGTAAATCCTAAAGTAGCCAGTCCACGAGTGCCTTGGGTGTCGTCAAGTGCTACGTGTTCCATCACTGATAATTCTGCGACTTCATTTCTAACTGGTCGATTTTTTAATGGCGATTACGGCGAATATTAGATAAAGATCCAGTTTCTTCAAATTTTCTCATTAATTAGCCACATACTCATCGTTAATATTTTTGTCTGAATGTAATGCATTAAAAAACCGGACAGTAGCTTTTGTAATGCCCCCATTTTAATAATAGAGTATTATTATTTTTACCCCTTCTTGAACTGAATAAATTATTATTTAAAATTTATCAGAACTTGGTAAGTTTACAATTTGAAATCAAAGACAAAGTTTTCCTATGACATATGATGACACTGATGCTATATGTTTTCTTGATGGTATCCATGATTATTATTTTTAGCCATGCAATCGATTATTTTAAGTATTGAGTTAAGTTGGTCAAATTTTAACATAAACTTAAATAACTTTACAACGATTAAAGATAGGTATAAACTTTATTAACAAAAGTTACTAAAAACGTCATAGAGAATCCAAAATTTTTAAAAAATTGGGGTTTCAATTTAAAAATCTTAAGTGTCATGCAATATCTTATTTTTGGACCACCCTGTATTGTACGGCTATAGATAAAAATGCTCCCCCATAGAAATCAAAATTGACGTGTCCGAGCGTTTTTCCCCAAAATATACCAAAAAGGGGTCACAAAAATAAAGGGTTACGGAACCTTTTTCGTTTTTTGGGCCACCCTTGTTTTTTGTAAGTACCCCGAAAAAAAAATCAAAACCCAAATTTTTAAGTATAACTCAAGTTTTTTGTTTATTACTTCCGATCAAAAATATTCGTACTTTTTTTTTATTAGTCTTAATAAAAAAAATTTTTTATTTTAATTCTTAGGTATAACACGAATGCACCAATTAAGTTTTTTTTAGTTATGCATAATATATTTTTTAAGTTTATTATATAGTAACAAATTGTTTTAGGGTTGGTAACTTGACAATCATCAAAATTATTACCAAAATAGCTGGATTACAAAAAAAAATAATGGCAACCCTGTTCTTTTTGTATAAAAGAAAAATTGCAGCAATTTCAAAAACCACGAAGTGAAGAAAAGTTGCGGCAAAAATATTTTACCCAAGAAATCTTTTAAACTTTAAAAACCGTTTTTAACATTTTGACTAAAAATGTAAAAACAGTTTTATAAAATGCAAACTTAAAATATATCAGTGATTCGAGTGTTAAAGGATTTTAAAAAAAGAATGCCTAAGTGTGTGTATTTATTGTTTTTAAAATTTCTTGTTTGAAATTTTCCTTGCTATAACTTTTCTGGCATGCAATTTTATTTTAAACTTTTAAGCTGTTTTTACAAATTTTAATATTTCTTCCTTAATTTTGTTTTTTTGATGCAATTTTGCTTTCATGCAAGAAGAATGCGACAGGTGCAATTTTTTTTTACAGCAACCCGGCTATTTTGGCGATTATTTTAGTAATTTTTAAGGTACTAAACTTATTTTTTTACTTTACAAATAACTTAACTGTCAAGAGTTGGTTAAAATATATTTTTGACGAATATTGATTCAAAAATTTTTTTGTGCATTTATACCTAAGAATTTACAAAATAATTAAATTCGTTGTTTACAAATTTAAGTAAGTTGGTCCAAAACACTTTTCACACGTTTTGTATGCAATAAAACATAATGTTATTTACTTTAAAACCAATTAAAATACCTTTACTTTATTAAAAGGTATTTAAATAAACCTCCTTCTTCCCTTATACAAATTCTAGCTCTATGGCTTATACTTGGCGATGCCCAAATCATTTTAAAATGGTTTTCTCTCATTTAATTTTTCGCTAGGGTAATTTTCTTAAACAGATCTTTACGGTTTTTTTTTATCTTAGTTGCATAAACCCTATTGCACTTATAGCCCCAAAACTGAAAATCGACTCCCACCGGACATCAGCTACTGATTAAAAAAAAAATGACATAATGTATATTCTTAATTTTATTGACAGCAACTAGCAGCAATAAACAAAACGTCCAAAGCAGAGTCGCGTCGTGTCCAAACAAACACCAGTCAATTCATGACCAACTACTGATAATTTTCAATTAGGATTTTCGTTAATTTATTTTTAATGAAAAATATGATCATTTTTAAGATCTAATTAAAAACCTTAAAAATGTTAGATAAAACAGCAAGCGATTAAATTTTAGCAAGGAAAATTTTACTTAAGAAAGCTGTCAATCTGTACGACCACTTTTAGAAAAACGTATTTCAATAATAAATTTCCGAATAGAAGTATGACTTAAATAAAAAGGGTTTAAAATTAAACAAAAAAAAAAACATTTTACATAAAACTTTTATATTTGTTTAGTACAGAAAACATTGTTATAAAATTTTATTTCCCAAAGCTGGCATGAGACTGCTCGATAGTTCCAGTCTGCATAAAATTATTGGTGTTGGTGTTTCCTGAAATAATTAAAACATTGTACATAAAACACGGTAGATAACACTACCCATAACCTAATCATTTATGAACATTTAGTGTAGTTTTGAAAAAATACTTACCAATACCACCGACCTCAACTTGGCCACTATTTGTTAAAGAACTAGCTATAGCTAAGGCATCAGCACTAAAAATAAAAAAGTATGTCGGTAAGGTTGTTTAATAAGTTTTATTGTATATTATATCATAAAAGGAAAAAAAAATAATATCATAAGAGAAAACATTTTGTCGGCACAATATTTGATTGTATAAAAGTTTGTTGCTTGGCAATTTCGTGAATGACTTGCCAGTGTAAAACACTCTAGTGAAACGGTCACTAGTAATACCATTAGAAGTCAAATTATTTCCGGAAATTTTTTCGAGCTCACGAATATTCTAAAGATAATTTTCTTAAAATATTTGTGAGCAAGAAGGAATTTTCTGGCATAATTTGATTTCGAATGGTATTTGGTAAGAAAATTTCACACCAATAATTATTGAGCTTTATAATAAAAAAAATGATAGGGAAGCAATGAAAAAAAAATCTACAAATTTTAGTTACATAGAAGCATCAGTTTTGGATGTAATATATCTTATATTACTATCAAATACTAAGTTTACTTTACTCAAACCGGTAGAAAATTTTATTTCAGCAATAAGTCTAACAAGACTCTACGTATACTTTATAACATTTAAGTTTTAAGGACGGTCCAAATTTTTTTTTTACCAATTTTAGTTACATAGTAGCATCAGTTTCGGATGTAATATATCTTACATTACTTTCGAATATTAAGTTTACTTTACTAAAACTGGTAGAAAATTTTATTTCAGCGTTAAGGATGGTTTAAACTTTTTACCAATTTTAGTTACATATAAACACCAGATTCCTATGTAATATAAGTAGGAAAAAGGAGGAAGTAGAAAAAGAATTCCAGGTAAATTTAAGAAATTGTTGGGAAATAGTTTGTCTCTAAAAAGTAAATAAATTATAATATACATATTGTTTAACTTTCATTATTGCCGAGTTTTTTTTCAAATAATATAATACAAATAAGTTTAACAAAATACGTTTTATAAAGTTGTGTATTGTCAATTGTCACTTTTTCTTAGGTCAAAGAATATCCACTATAATACCCTCCAGGGTACCCCAGGAAGGGAAAATTTCCGAAAAAATACATAGGTTACCATGGCAACGTTAAGAAATGCTTGTATTTCATTGGTCGAAAAATGTTGGTGTGAAATTTTCGGCAAAATATTTCGATTCGAAAAACAAAAAACTTGAATTAAACAAGAGAAATATTTTGCAAAGAATTTTTTTTCCCAAATGATATTCGACAAGAATATTTCACCAGAAAACGAGCCAAATTTTAGCTAAAAATACAGTGTTTACACAACAAAATAGAAACATTATTTATGTGTAACTAAATTAACTTTCTACCAAAGCATGGTTTTGCGTTTGGTTGACACGGGGCATTTGAGAAGTGGAAGCACACTTCTTTGGTTGTTCTGAGGTTTTCAATGAGTTTATGGTGATCGAAATCTAGCTGTAGATATGGATTTAGAGAATTCGCGTTTGAATGTCCTGTTAGCTTATTTAATTCCTGTTCGCCAACGCCTTGTTTAGCTAGGGCCGATACAACGGAGAATTGAACCAACATCCCTTCTGCTAATTTAGATGAACCGTAAAAAATAGTCTGTCTGTTGAAATATTTGATCCTCTTTTTTCTGTCTTTGTTTGCTGAATTTTACACTGACCATTTGCTGTTTGCCAATCCTTTTTAATCACCTTGGGCTGTTTTGGAAAATATGCTGTTATACTCAATTCGTGAATCGTCGGTGAATTCTTTCCTGATATCAAACTCCTTTTGGAAATATTGAACTTTGCAGTTTATGGCCTCACTGCACCTCAAAGCAAGTTCAAACGAGAACAGGTAGATTCGGTAGATAAAGCTTTTAAACTTAATTTTCTTTTGTCGGGACAACTTTAAAACAGTTTTCTTTTAGATTCGAGCATATTTAATAATACTATTGAATAGTGATATATTTTTAGTTTTAAAAGATGACAAATTTCTGAACGATAATTCCGAATCAAAACAAAAGACTAAGGGGTGCAGCAAATCAGGTACTTGGGCTCCGAAGCAAGTGAAGTTCGAGAAATCCGCCCAAAAAAGTGCTTTAGTTTTTTAAGATGCAAAAGGAATTTTGTTCGTTGATTACTTTATATAATATAATATTTTAAAATATAAAATCAAATATGCTGAAATAAAAAAA
Organism: Listronotus oregonensis; assembly: GCA_019359885.1. Lineage (NCBI taxonomy): Eukaryota > Metazoa > Arthropoda > Insecta > Coleoptera > Curculionidae > Listronotus > Listronotus oregonensis. Next base: position 8,197 of record JAHBCN010014723.1, read on the forward strand.
AAACATCATTTTTACTTACCTTCCATGCTGTGGTGCTGAAAAAGAAAGAAAGCTGTTAGTGGATTCTATTGTTTTATAAATATTAAGGATATATCTATATTTATAAAATAACGAACATATATTTTTCTACAACTTAATACTTTTCTATTTTTGTTACAATCATTTAAAGAAGATAAGGGAGTTTATCAACTTCTTTGCATTTTAAACACTATTTTCGGTTATTTAAAATAAATTAAGCTATCTGCACTTACAAAGTCTTCACTTTGAATTTGTAAATGCAGATAGCCTAATTTATTTTAAATAAACTGAAGAATAGTGTTTAAAATGCAAAGGAGTTGCAAAGAGTGCATTGACTACGTTAAATCCGTTAATTTTGGATTAAGTAGCTATAAAAAAACAAATTTAATCGTCTTTTTTTATGGCTTCTCTGAACGGGTTTATTTACACTAATACTAAAATAATACCAACTTTTATCGTTTTACAACAGAAAAAATTATTTATTAGAAGTATTTTGAAAACAGTCTTACTCTAAATCCCGACTTTGTGGTACCAAATTATTTAGAATAAAATGCTCTTTTGGGTATGCTAAGGAGCTACCCTTGTTTCATTTAAAAAAATGACTTATGACTATCGATAAGATTTAACAAACTTTTACTTTGTCTAAAAGAGTCGTAAAAAACAAAACACAATCGGACTTGTTTTTACGTGGCTACCTGAATTAAAATAAACCGTTTTAACGGATATACGGCTATCTGGATTAAAATTTTATAAAACAAATACTTTGCAGCGAAAATGACGTATGAGATGTCATTTTATTCAAAAATGTCATTTTATTGAAAAAAAATTACCGGTAGTGTTATTTAAAATTTAAAAGTAGTAGTGATTTTTGATTTTTGGAAAGTGAAACATAACAGTTGAATAGGCCTAAAAATGCATGTTTATGTTAATTATCGACATATAAAAATTTAATTTTTTTATCTTGAAAAAATAAAAAATTTACAGGGGTATTTTATTAGGATATTTAAAAAAATATATCAGTAATTAATGATACATGTCAAATAACAAAAAAACATTTTGACACTTGTTACTTAACCTTTGTTTTGGCGGGAAATTAAAATAATGTAATATAAAATGTCAAAAAGTAAGACTAATAGTTAAAATATTAAAAAAAGTTATTAGACAAAACTGTGTAGAATTTTGTTTTAAGCTTGTTGACCTTATAAAAAAATAATTTAAGAAATTTTAATTTTTGAGGCATACCTACTCTATACATAATAATTTTTCATATTCGTTACTAGAAATGACATCATAAACACCCAATATATGATTTAAAATGCAAAAAAATAATTTTAATTTAAATTATATATTTTTAGATACAGGATATTAAAACAAGTAAGACAGTAATGTCCACAGTAATTTTTTTTCTGTTCCATTTATGATAATATAGTGGGTGCTAATAACAAAAATATAAAAAAAATCCCATTTGTTTCAAACTTTTTTGAAATTAAGAAAAAAGAGAAATTCTCTTACTTGCAATTCCAAGATGTACCACACTAAAATATTATTGCGAATCTAGTACCCATATTAATTATGTTTATTGCAACCGAATTATCTTATAAAATTATGTGTAATAAAATGAACAGTGTTTGAATATTATAAAGCACTAATAATAATTTCAAAAAAGTATTTTAGTATGGAGTGTCTTACCAGCAAAAACTGCACAGACAAACATTATAAAGAACAAAATTAAGTACTTCATTTTGTTAATTATTTTACTTAAAGCGTAAATCTCAGTTTACTATACTGAATACAATTGTTCACCTAGAATCTTTTATACGTATTTTTATGTTGTCAAGAAAGGCGTTTAGTGACTAAAATAATTATTTCATAATGAGTTTCAAAAACCAGAAAATTAACGTTTTAAACGTGGAAGGTAGGTTTTAAAACAAACACTAACAAGTTTTTTTAAATGTTTTTTTAATTGTCTTTTAATAAACAAATCACAAGATGCTTAATATTATTTTTTAAATAACAGTCAATTAAATTTTGGTAAGGATAATCACGTACTCTGTAATGGGTCATGTGGTAAAACCCTTTTTAGGATTTCAAGTCCTCTTGTCTCCATTTTTCACAGACCAGGAACATAATTTTTTTGTTCCTTCATGCCAAGAGCATTGGTCTAAGAGCTAGAGCTGAAAAATCATCGTCATCAGTAATATGGAATTTTTTGCGTAAACATGTTCATTTAGTATTGTTAATCATGTTCCCGCGCAGGATACAGGGGGTAGCAATATAAGGTAAAAGTGCAAAATTTTTGGGAAAAAATCGTCAAAATTTTTTCAGGTGAAGGTCTTAACCTAATTAGTTGAAATCCCAAGGGGCTGACAGCTAGGTGGATACAACGGGGGTGGCGGATAAGGGTAGAGAGGAAGATAATTTGGGGAAAAAATCGTCTTTGATAATATGTCAGCCATTTTGACCACTTAAAGTTGAACCCCTAAGGTATTTAAATCCAAAAGGGCTAACAGTTAGGTGGATAGTAGCGCTTACTTTATATGTGTATTTTCTTATTGTAACTTAATTTGTTTGGCAGACCTATATATTCTTTATTTATTTATTTTCTTGTTTTCATTGAGTAAGTGAACCAATTGCTGGACACCCCTAATATGTGGAAAACGTATAATTTTTATCGATATAATAATATATGGATTAAGAATTTCAAATAACTTCCCAAATAACATAAGAAATGAAAATAACATTTTAATAATGTAAAATTGATTAGCTTGAAAACACCATTATCCGGAATTTCCACAAAAGAAAAAAATTAAAAATCTTTTGTATTGCAAAACTTGTTAAAATCCTCTTTTTTATATATATGTCATAGTCAAAGGACGATATGCAGTCTCTTCGCGGAATGACTGGTTTATCCTAAGTTTGACCAAAGCCTTCGGGATAACCCCGAAATAAATTCCAATTTCGGCCTTTGACTAAAGTATATTTAGTCAAACCTAGAAGTTTCTAACTTTTCAGTCAAACGTCGAAAGTAAAATAATCTGTTTCGGGCTTTGACTAGTCGATTCTAGAAACGACTGGCAGACTCGGTCAAACGTCGACTGTACTTGTAGCACGTTTAAATAAGTTTTTACTTGCGGTTAGTTGTGGTTAGTTGTAAATGTAAGAAATCTGACGTATTGTGCAATTCTAAATGGCATAATGCCTCACCATGTCTGAATAAAGACTAATTTTTTAACTTTAACTGACAATATAACAGCAAGAAACATTAAAATAAAAAAAATAGTTTTATTACATCTAATTTAACAAACGAAGACTTTCTAATACCTAATTGAAGTTTGACTGGTCAAACTCCGATTTCATTAAATTGAGTTTTGACGTTTGCCTGACCAAATTAGTTTCTCCTAAGTTTGACGAAAATTCTTTAGTCAGAGGCCGAAAAACTGCATTTGTTTGGGCTTTGACTAAGACTTTAAGTCAGAGCTGAGGGTTGACTAATCAAACCTAGGAACGCCGGGGCTTCGAGGATTGACTATAACATATCAAAAGTTGTAACCTATAAATTTTTTCAAAATTTCAAAAAATGTCCACAAGCCGAAAGTTTTTGGAAACTACTTTGAAATAGTTATTTAAGCTGCAAGTGCGTAAATACATTTTTACACTGTTCTTTTCTGGCGGTTTTTCTAAACTGCTAACTGACGCCAAAATGCGACGGAACGTGTTAATAAAAACAGCTTTTTATCAGTAAGTAGTTGAGTTTGTTTTTGATTTAAATTGCAATGTTCTCTTTACCATTATATGTATATCGTTATTTGACATTAAAGTTAATAAATATGTTTTATAGTTTTGTGACGGATTCATGTTTTGGTAAGTTTTCTTTGGGAGTACTTGCATTGAAATTTTCTAGAAAATGGGACCACTTCGGTCAGGTCCGGGGCTAAGCGAGCTGAGCCTGCTCAGCTCAACCCTTTGACCTAGTGATTGAAAGCAAGACCAAGACCAAGACCGGGCTAGTCTTGGTCTTCGTGTTGGTCCTGCAAGCCAAAGAAAGGTCTTGTTCTTGGTCTTGCATGCCCCCGGTCTTGCACCACCCGGTCTTGGGGCTTGGTCTTGGTCTTGCTGCAAGAGTCTTGCTGGTCTTGCTTTTTTTGGTAGTAATTATTTATACTAAGCAATGTTAAATAAAATATATTTTTTTAATACTTAAAAATAAATTAGGATAGAGACTATATTTTTTGCTTTAAAATTTTAAAATATACAAATTTTAACCTTACACATACATTTAAATTATTTGATTAAAAAGCATATTTTTAATGTAGGGTTTATTAATTTATAGCGCTTCATTTTTAGTTGAATTGAGACACAACCTGCTTTTATACTTTTAGTAACATATAGTAATAAAATTATTTAAATTTTCTTTGAAAGAACATATAAAATTAAAGCAAATACAAAACGGTGTAGAGTGTGAGCAGAAAAAAAGACTTAATAACTAACCAGATGTGACGTGAAATTTCCGTTAGAATGATTCTGATACGAAACACAGGTTTCTGATTAAAAAAAAAGTTATTCAAGGAACTTTTCAGTTCATATGAACTTTTTCTCCTTAAATTAGTCAAACATTTGCCTGCACAGTTTGTTCAAGTACGTTATAAACATTCTACATTTACAAGGTGGCTCAATAGTGTGACAAAGCTCGAGATCTCCTCTTATGATAGTGAAAATCTGAACATAAAAAAATTATAGAAAAAAAGGGCGTAAATGTAAAATTATTTTTATCCCAGAATTTTCCGAAGAATCAATCCACTGCCACTTAAGAAAACTCCCTTATTTTTAACTTTTAACCCAAAATTACAAAATTAATGGCGAAAAATCCATTAAAAACATCGCCATCTTGTATATTATGCTGGAAATTGTTGAACTGTCACAAAAGAACAATGTCGACGTAGATTAAATATTAAATATCATTTTCGGTTTTGACAAAAATGACGTCATCATTATTCTTTTGGTAGTTTTGATTTTCCATCTAAACCAGAAGTGATATTTAAAATCCATTAATCTAAAAAGAACTTCTATGATATGACATATATATTTTTTATTAATCCATCACATTTATATCTTAGTTTTTAGATGTAATCTTATGGTGCCGCTTCTTACAGTGTGGAACAAAAATAATGTATTATTGGATTTTGGAAATTTTTTATTCACTCTGTAAGCAGCATTACTAGATAGCTAATTTAACATTAGAAATATAAAAGTAATTTTTAGCTTCTATAATTTGTGTACCCCTTTTGTCTGTCCTGAACGGTTTCGGAGATAGCGAGCTTTGTCGGACCATTCAGTCATCATCTTAGTATTTTTGAAACATTATTGAATTTACTTGTTACCGTCGTTAGAGAACTGTATAAAAGAACAAAGTAATCGATTTAATTATTATTTTATCAAAAAAAAACTGTTACTTATTAAATAATCGCCTTTGTTGTCAGTTCTTGACAATTTTTTTTGTCATGTCTGTATAAAACACCTCTATATATTGAATATGAACATTGAAATTTATAATATAAAAAAAAATCGCATAAGTGCAAGAGTCTTGCAGGTCGGTCTTGGTCTTGCGTAGTCTTGCACTCCTCGGTCTTGGTCTTGGTCTTGCATACCCCGGCTTGGTCTGAGCTTGCAACGAGAGCAGTCCAAGACCGCACCGCTCATCACTATTTGACCCCTATGAACTTGCAGATCGCCTGCAACAAAAAAGAAGAAAAACCCCCAAAAACTCAAAAAATCTAAAACACTAATCTAAGTTACCGATGTCAGATTAAATTAAAATTAATTAAACCAAATTTTAATAAATTTTGCTTTAAAAACTTAGGAAATTCTGATAGAAATTCAGGTAAACTTAAAATTAATTAACACACCATACCATCTTTTTTGTCTTTTTGAATACTATAGATATACCAGTCAAATAGACTAATGCCATTTATGACAAAAAGTGATAAAAAGTAAAAAGCCATAAGAATTTCCTAAGTTTTTTAAAGCAATTTCTTAAAATTTATTTTTTTTTTTTTTCTTTTTTGTTGCAGATGATCTGCAAGTTCATAGGGGTCAATAATATCTACACTGTGGAACCCGTTGCCTGCAGATGTTTTCCCTAATCCCCCATACCTTCGAATATTATAGTCTCGTGTTAATAAACACTCACGCTACGTAAGTACTTTCCCTGTATGTTTTTGTGTACTGTCCTAAATAAAAAAAGAATATACCTTTGTGTACCTTGCCTTGGTTAACATAGCAAATTAGATGTACATATAGAATGACCTATATCCTATTCTATACATAGCAGATGTAGCTTCGAAAACTCTCGGACTCATCTTTTGAGCCAGAAAGTATTTATTTCGTCGTAATTTGTATAATATGTATGTATTCTAAATAAGACTCTATTTCGAATATTGTTTTTATGTCTAAGAGCTGACCTCTTTCCCAACTTTTAGTATTCTTGATTCCATGGAAAAAAGAGCCGTTTGCCTTATTTATGACTCTACTTTTACAAAAAAAGCTTTTTTTCTCTTATCTACTAATAAGCTGTAGGTTTGTCGTTCTTATTAGGTATTTTTACGGCTTTTACTCCAAGAAGTTAGCAAGAATAGTTAGTTTCTTTTCTAGCAGCTCCCAATAGTAAGTTTTTTTATTGTATGTCCGCATATTTAATTTTTTATTTTAAAATACTTATTTTTTTAAACTTAAAATTAATTATCTTTAGAAATGAATCTCGGCAATATTTTAGACGATATATGTTAATCGATTCTAGTTCGTTTGACAGTTAAACAAAATGCCGTTTTTATAAATCTCTTTATACTTAATCTGAAAAAGACCCCGAACTACCCATTGAATTTGTTTTTTTCTAAAGCAGCGTTTCCGAACCTGTGGTACCACTGGTGGTACACACGCGCCTCTCTCGTGGTACGCTGAACGCCTCGCCGGACAAAAACCTATTTCTGTCAACTAAGACCTGAACTTTTGATAAAATTATTTAAAACCCCATGGTCTTGATTTGATTCAAATATGCAATAAATACTTTCCTGAAGACCTCAGTAAATATTTCTGGATTTAAGCTCCATTTGTTAACATCGAAGAGCTGCCTGATAAATTTACTGCTAAAAGAGAGGAGCCATTTTATGAACTATTGTTAACTGTATGTATTCATATGATATGACATATGACATTCTCACAACTAGCGAAATAAGTGGTACTAGCAATGTTTTGCCAAGTGGTACACATAGAAAAAGGTTTTGAAAAGGCTGTCCTATATTATTTAGATTGTACAGCTTGCCTGCAAATATTTTTTTTCTGTCTAAATCTTTAAATCTTTAAGTGTTAATACACCACCTCTAACTTCACTCAAATCACCCACGGTGCATTGGTACGAAGGCTTTAAACCTTTGCAGACTATCACAAGATTAAAAAAGAACATTTTTTTAAAGAGAATTACATGCTGTGTTTAAAAAAATTCATTGATCATCCATTTTTTAAAAATATTCTTAGCTGTTGAAAAGAGTTCCGATTTACTCTGTTTCTAGATAATAACACCGGATACACAAAAAAAATAAAGTGGTCTGTGCATTTGACCAGACCCATCCATCTATGGGTATTTTGATGCGTTGATTCCAAATCCGAGGTCCGTTTGGCTATACACCCTTCAAATTTTAAGTAAATTAAAAAAACGCTGAAAATTGCAGTTACGAAAACCAAATTTTTGAGAGTGAAGAAAATTTTATTAAACAGGATCAAGTTTGTTTCTTATGTATTTTGATTCGCTAAATCTAAATCCAAAGTCTGTTTGGCCGTATGCCCTCTACATTTTGAGTAAAACTGCTCAAAATGGCTCAAAATTAGTTATGAAAATGAAGAAAATTTTCTTAAGCAAGACTAAGTATGTTCCTTATGTATTTCGATACGTTAAATCTAAATGTGAAGTCCGTCTGGCTGTACAGGGTGTCCCAAATTCGAGCCTCATCATTCGGATCTCGAAAACAGTAAGAGATACGAGGTCGGTTAAATGGAGGCAAAGTAGCGCAATTTGATGAGGATCATAAAAACGAAATCGGGAATATTCGGTTTTTTCCAAAAATCTTCGGAAGTATTTAAAATTTTTAGACTTTTTGGGTGGCATTTTGATCAGCATCCAATTGCGCACCTTTGCCTCTATTTAACCGACCTCGTATATCTTACCATTTCCGAGATCACAATGAAGAGGCTCGAATTTGGGACACCCTGTACATACTCCAAATTTAAATACTTGATCAAGTTCAATAATTTTCATAACTAATTTTTCTCAATTTTTCGAAGTTCTTCGCAATCTACTCAAAATTTGGAGGGTGTATGGGCCAAACGGACTTCGGATTTAGATTCAGCGCATCGAAGTATATAAGAAACATACTTGATCGAGTTCAATAAAAAAAATCGTTTTTATTGAACTTAACTGAAATTTTAAACCATTTTTAGCAGTTTTTCGCAATTTATTCAAAATTTTGAGGGTGTATGGGTCAAACGGACCTCAGGAAATGGGTCTAGTCAAATGCACAGACCACTTTATTTTTTTTTGTGTGTGCCGGTGTAATTTATGTGCCAGCAATTACTTTTGGTTGTGCCATGTGCTTAGCCACTCGATGAAAATTGTCTGTCCCTTTTAAACTATGTTTACACTATGTGTACGGTGCCATATCATCATGTTGTTTTCTCGATATCTTCATATATCTCTTTGCAAACCTAATTAGTAGATAAAGTATTTGCCTTCTCGAAAGATATAGCCAAGATAAGATTTTATTTTCTTTGGCGATATTAGGAAGTTCTTGTTCGATGTCCATCCTTCTTAAAACCTCTTCACTTATGATATGTTTCATGGTGTTTACGCTTAAGTCTTCAGAGAGTCCACGTTTTTTTCTGTACGATTCAGTGTCTTAACCTTAAGAAACAAGCCGCATAATAAAATTGCTCATTTTTTAAAAATTAATAATTTTTATGAAAGTACAGGTAGAAGACTATGTAGTAATAGTTAGTTTACTCAAGTCCCATATTTTGTTAATCATGGCTCCTAAATAAGTTTCTGCCGATACTTAGAGCGCCATTGATGGGCTGATGACTCATTACCAAAGGTTTAGTTTTGGAAACTTTAAGTCCAAATTTCCCTAATTTTTCCAGTGGGCATTAACACTGCTACATAATCTTTAATTCGTAAACTATAAAAAACGTCGTCAACTTAAATTTTTTTACTTTTCTCTTTTAGACCAATGAAAAAAATGTTTACAGGTATATTGAATAATTTTGATGATCATACACAGCCCCGACGGACTCTTACAAACATCGAAGGGATTCGGGAATAGGTCTTTGCTGATTTTTATCTTTGCATTTTTATTTTAACATTTTAATAAAAATAAAAATTATGTTTGGTTCCTTTTAAGAAAAGTAAGATACATAGCTTTAAAAAACCAAAAAAGGAAATGTTTTCGTTACCCAAATCTGTAGAGAAACATAACACAAACGTACAATGTATTCTTAAAAGAACTGGACAAACAAAACAGCTTTCAAGATATTTTATTTATTAAAATTTTAATTTTTACAAAAAATCAATGGAACGAAGATTAATTGTATGTATTTAAGCAAGGGTGGACCGTTTGAACAGTTTTTGTAAAAATTACGATTATCTTCAATTTTAAGGGTTACTTATTTCGTATCACGCGAGATTGAAATGAAAATATCTCGAAATCTGTTAAGCTTATCGAGATAATTTATTAGTACTTTTTTTAAATAATCTAAGTAAAAATAGGTTTTATGTACCAAATATAGTAAAGAAAAATAGTAAAATTGCCGAAGCTACACCACTGATGTGTTCTAATTGAACCCAAAATTTTAATAAAATCGAAAAACCCCAAAAAAAAAGGGTAAAATCGCATTTATATATTTTTTGCATCTGTAACTTAAAAGTGGGGCCCGTTTTGGAGTTATGTTTATATAAAATTTTTGTCAAAGGAATTTCTCCTTAAGCGATGATATATGTTTTTTTATATCTCCCTTTATGCTCAAAAAATTGACTGTAAAAACCTTTAAAGCTTTTTTTTAATCACCGTTAGTCTAAAAAGACATTTAGTTGTAAAATAGATTGTTACCTAATAATGCAAGGTTTTTTTTTAACAAAAAATAATAATTTTAAAAATAAAATACAGTAGTCGATTACTTTATAGACGGCTAATATTCCAAGTGCATTTAAAAGGGTCACTTTAACAAAATTAAAGACTAAATATTTCAAAACAGCATTCTTTATTTATTTCACAAACTTATTTTCCAAAACTAGCGTGTCCTTGACTAATGGTACCCGTCTGCACAAAGTCATTTTTGTTGGTGTTTCCTGAAAATAAAAAAAAAACCAGACATAACTTATTTGATCGATCCGGGTGACATGTACCAACTGATTATTTTGTTATTTATAAAGATATTATTTTAAAATTGGGACCGGTTTTATAGCGTACAGTTACCCTCTTTTATGACTTATTAATTAATTTTTGCGAGTTCCGTTTAAACCGGATGTAACTTTTTTTTAATACCACCCTCTATGTTTTCGTAGGTAATCAGATCTACCTTAGAATTCTTTTTTCAACTATGTGACACAATGTGACATTTACTTTTAGGATGGTATCAAAAAAGCGTTTATTTAAGTAAGCTACGGTAAGGTCATAATATGCAGCTTAATGAAGTCTGTTGTTATTTCGAAAGAACAAATGATAGCTTACAATTTGTTTTACATTTCAACAACACTAAAATCTTGGACTTCCATTTCAGTTAATGACGTATCTCCAACCGTTTTTAAGTGATAACTTGTTTTACATTGTTTTGACTTGATTGACGTCACTCGATGGTGACTAGATTTTTCATATTTCGAAAAAAAAATTCTAAAACATCTTGCTGTATTTTGGAAAATAGAATTGAAACACTATATTCTTATTTGTTTATTCCACGAAACCATTATTTTTCTCTCGTTTTTGCTTTACACCATCATCATCACTGATTTGCTTTAACAATTTAATCAACATCTATTGCATAATAACAGAATCAAAAATATCTGTCATTGTTACACTAAAGGTTTTTAATCAATAATAATGATCATATCCATTCAAAACGGAAGAAAAATGATTGTTTTATAGAATGGGGAAATAAAAGTATGCGGTTTCTATTCTATTTTTTAAAATATTGCTTTAAAACTTTTTTAAAAATATAAAAAACCTAGTGACCTTTTACTACATAAACCAGGCCAGAACAATGTAAGAACATTTTGTAAAATCATTTGTTTTCTCAAAATTGCGGCAAACTATGCTTTATTATTTTCCCGAACTGCATACGGGTGTCGGAAATGACGATGAAAAATTTAAGGTATGATTCTACTTTAAAAGATATGAAAAAAGTTCATATTAACATAGGTCGGAAATGCTTCCAGAGGGAGCTTCCGGCCCTGAAGATGGTGTCATAAAAGTTTTTTTTTTTTTAATTTATTGGGATCTACTTACAATACAGGAATTAAATTCTGTATAAGTTAGAATAATTGGAGGTCACTTTTTAGGAATCTCATGTGACCCATATAGTTATTTGGGGTCATATTTTTTTTTGCCGGGTGTATTTTTGCTATCTTTTAAATAAATTATGTTTCTTTGAACTTTTACGTAAAAGGTTTCCCCTTGGTATAAAGTCGTATAGTCGACGGTTTTCGAGATAAACGGATTTAAAAGGACGACTGCATTGCGTAAATACAGTATACAGGATATGTATTAAAAATAAGAAGATGCTTGAATACTATTTTAACTTATTATTAAATTTATAATAACATTATAGATCATTTAAAAATTAAGGGACAGCTCTGTATATTATTTTGTTATTGATTTGTTAGTATTTTTATTGATAAAATTATTATTCAAAAAAAATATCTGAGCATTAAAGTCCGTTTATCTCGAAAACCGTCAACTATACGACTTTATACCAAGGGAACCTTTTTTACGTAAAAATGTTTAAAGAAACATAATTTATTTAAAAGATAGCGAAAATACACTCGGCGAAAAGAAATATGACCCTAAATAACTAACCACCCCTTTGTTCCCACGCCACTGGTTGCAATATGGGTCACCTGATATTTTCAAAAAGTGACATCCAATCACTCTAATTTATACGTTAAAGTTAATTCCTGTATTGTAAGTATATCCTAATAAATTAAATAAAAACCACTTTTATGATACCATCTTCAAGGGCCTGTAGCTCTCTGGAAGCATTTCCCGACCTATGTTAATATGAACTTTTTCTATTTTTGATGTAGAATCGTATTTTAAAATTTTTCATCGTCATTTCGGACACCTGATAATGGCCTAATAGATCTTTTTCAAATAAATCATTTTTGACGCCATTTTAAAACCAAGTGTTACACTCTGCCATGATTGGAAGGGTGGAAAGACTGATTTGTCGAAAAGGCCTAAACATACAAGGGTCGTATTGAAAAATACGACCCTGTATTTTTACGACTTCCGGCTAAACCGGAAAATTATGAAGTTCTAAAAGAGGGCAACTATCCGCCATAAATGTATTAAAAATTGCGAACGTAACAAATCTTCAAGAAGTTGGTTTTAAATTTACAAGGTAGTAATGTATACTTTTGAAAATCACTTGTAAATAAATGAATATTTTTATTATTAAAAAAATTAACCTCTTAGTAATGAGTATTTTTTGATAAATAAAGTAGTTTAAAACCTATAATTTATTGACTCTTTTCTGTCATACTAAATTTTAAATATTTAATATGTTTCCATTATTCATATTTATATTCGAATAAATCATTTAATAACAGTAGAGACAAACTGATTGGTAATATAAGGAAATACTATTTTCAACTTACCAATGCCACCAACTTCAAGGCGTCCAGTATTTGTTACAGAATTTGCAATTGATTGTGCTCCAGCACTAAAAAATAAAATGTGTATTGTAAGGATAGATCATTTAATAATTAACACAGATCTGTTGAAGCATGTAATTCAAAAAAAAAAAAAAATAGGAGATTCTTAAAATCAGATATCACTTTGGTGTAAATATAAATATTAATTTTGCTTGGCTATAGGAATACATAGGACATTTGTTATTCGATTTATTTTTATTATATTATATATAAAAAAAACTTAAAAAAGTTATAAGTATATTTTTTTAAAATTATGTAATTAAAGTTTTGCTCGTTTGATTTTTTAGGCATCTGTATATTTATACTATATTAAGGCACTCTTTAACTCATTTCTTTTTATTCCCGCTAAATATTTTTTGATCAAAACTGTTTCCTAAAATAAAATTTTAAAAATTTAGGGGGTTTTTTTGAAAAAAAATAATCATAAAAAAAAAAGCCCTTTTTTGGTAAATAACCCAATGACAGGGCAGAAATAAAAAAAATTTTTTAAAATTATTTCTTTATGGCAGCTCTTGCATTAAGTTAAAAAGGCCCCGAAACCCTTTTTTTTTTTCAAAGTTGCCCCAAAAAAGATGCAGATATTGCATTTTTTCGGCATACAAATAAGTACTAGCTTTAAACTACGCCCCATTAATTTTTTAATGTTATCCCGGGTGGGACCTTCAGGTTTTCTTTTTTTTTAAAAAAAAAAATATAAAGAAAATTTTTTAAATTTTTAGTTACTTACCCGGGTGTTTGTCGTCTGCTCCTAAAAATAAAAAAAAAAAATTTAAAATGTTTTCACTTTTTTGGGATTTAAAAAAAAATTTTACTGGTTTCATTGCAGAGCCCGCGAAAAACGATGAAACTCTATTTTTTGGGGGAAAAAAAAAAAACAACATTTGAAATTGTAAGTTTCGGCAGTTAAAAAAACCAAAAAAAGCAAAA
>JAHBCN010014724.1:0-22140 GCA_019359885.1 Listronotus oregonensis
GTTCGTTTCAGGCAAAATTCTTGTATTATTTCCAAATTGTGTTGTTTTGTTATGAAGTTGATAGAGAGGTGTTTTAAGCGCTGCAAAATTGGTTGTGTTTTCGTCATTTCATAAAGTAGTGTATTTGGAGGGTTATGTAGTATATTCCTGGGGTGTCTCATTTTTGTAATTGTTCGTAGTGATGTTGTTTCTGCCACTTCTAGAGTTTTTTTAGCATTATTATGTAGGTTAAGCATTACTGGGTGTCCATATTCTAGAAGAGGCCTACAGATTGACTTGTATATAGTGGATGCTATGTTAATATCTATCCCATGACCTCTATAGGCCAGACTTCTAAAGTGCTTAGCTCTAGAAATTTTTCTTACTGATTTTTGTATGATCATTAAAATTGAGTTTGTTGTCTATAATCATTCCCAGGTATTTGGCGGACTGCTTCGGTAAAATAGGGTGATTATCAATCATTATTGTGGGAGAATTATCTTTAATTTGGTGGTGGAATATAACAAATTGCGATTTGCTTGGGTTGGGCTTAAGTCTCCATTTTTTAAACCATACTGTTGTTTTGTTTATTAAATTTTGGAGTTCTTCTACAGCTTTTCTTAAAGTTTTTTGATGAACAATTAGAGCAGTGTCATCAGCAAACTGGAGAATATAAGATGTTGGGCTGATTTCTTCCTTGCTTATCTTGTCATAGTTGTATATATCATGACAGTAGATGTAAAGTAAAGGTGATAGGGGAGAACCCTGCGGTACTCCTTGTTTTATTAAAATTTTTGTAGACGTATTGTTCGATTTTCTATAATTTAATTATTAATAATTTTTTATTAAAAATATTAAATGGTCATCATATTTTAACTGCTTTAGTTTAAACAGCAATCCCTTATGCCAAACACTATCGAATGCTTTGTTGATATCCAGAAATAATGCTGCACTATGATTTTTAAGTAAGCGGGTAGTTTGGAGTTGGCCAAATTTCATTAAAATATCTAAAGTGGTATTACAGATATTAATAATAAATGATTTATTTTTAAAAATTTTACCACCCTGTATCTCAAAAGTTTAGGAGATACGTTCATATGATGTTTTCTTCTTAAAATAGACCCAAAAATTGCTTCTCTAAATATTGAAGTACCAACCATGATATTTTATTTATCGTAAACTGTTGATTTTATCGATGTCAATCAAGAATACCTTTTTTTAGTTTAAGGTTAAAGCTATCCAAAAATAATATTGTTGAGCCTTTATCATACAGGGTCTTAAAAAAAATGCTATTATTGTGTCTTTGTAGGTTTCGAAACTGATTCACCCGTTTCGGTCGGCGCACCTTTGTCTGCTTGTAACCTTGTGTGGCACCTCTCGAAACGTATTTATCCGTTTCGGTCAGCGCACCCTTGTCACTTTTTTCCTATGAAAGCGGTTCTGTCCGCTTTCTGTTTGGAGCTAGGGAAGTAATAGTCTACCACAGCAGAGCCCCGCATTACCGCAGTAAGGCTAGATACTCTGAGAGGTCGCCCTGTTTAAGGCACAGGATGTCATTCACTCATCAGCACGGTATGCTAACACCTTGAGTTAAGCCTTATGTTTGTCTTAGCTTCGGATCCCGTTCCATACGCTAGCAATAAGAGTTGCTGATAACCTGCAACTCCAGCACATGTTCCAAAAGATCCTACTGGGCCCAACCACCTCCTCTACCCTATCAAAACAACTATGTGAAATTTCTATCTAAATCAAATACTTCATGAAACATGTGTTATGGTTTTTGGACTAATACTGATTTTGAATTATTAACAAGCACACTCTTCTTGCTAAATCTTAAATATAACTATAAATGGTTACTCTAGCTAATTTTTTTTGTTTTCCAGCATGTTGGTAGATTGCTTCGGCAATGAAAAACATGAAGAACATTTACATAATAATGGAAATCCATGTGATGATCAAACAAGACAAAGTTCGATTATAAAGAAGCCACTTACTCATCAACTAGAACCTGATCAAGTGTTTAAATGCGATCGTTGTGATTATCAAACTCTTATCAAAGGTTATTTAAGAAAACATAACCTCCGACATAAAAAGCCGGAAGAAGTAACTATGTATAAATGCAATCATTGTGATTATCAATCACGGATATTAGGAAATTTAAAGAGTCACGCCCTCCGACATAAAAATCCCGATGAAGTTGATATGTTTAAATGTAGTCAGTGTGATTTTCGAACACTTAACAAAAGCTATTTACAGACGCATAACTTGCGACATCAAAATCCTGATAAAGCTTATTTTTATAAGTGCACCAATTGTGATTATCAAACTGTCAACAGAAAATATTTAAAAAGACATGAACTTCGACATAAAAATCCTGAAGAAGTTAAGTTTAAATGTAATAATTATGATTTTCAAGCCCTGCAAAAAGGAAATTCAAAAAGGCATATGCTCAGACATGAAAATCCTGAAAAAGTTAATATTTTTAAATGCAATCATTGTGATTATCAATCACTGCTAAAAGAATATTTAAAGAGTCATTTAAAGAGACATAAAAATCCCAATAAACTTGATATGTTTAAATGCAGTCAGTGTGATTTTCAAACACCTAACAAAAATTATTTAAAAACGCATAACTTGGACATCAAAGTCCTGATAAAGCTTATTTTTATAAGTGCACTAAGTGTGATTATCAAGCTGTCAACAAAAATATTTAAGAAAACATGAAGTTCTACATAAAAATCCGAAAGAGTTAAGTTTAAAATGTAATAATTGTGATTTTGAAGCCCTGCAAAAAGAAAATTTAAAAAGGCATATGCTCAGTCAGAAAATCCTGAAAAAGTTAATATTTTTAAATGCCATCACTGTGAATATTGGACTCTTAACAAATATTATTTGAAGAATCAGAACTTCAACACAAAATCACGAAGAAGTTAATATGTTTAAATGCGATCACTGTGATTATCAATCACTGAAAAAATGGAGTTTAAATAGACACGCTCTTCGACATAAAAATCCCGAAGATGTTAGTTTTTTTAAATGCAATCAGTGCGATTATCAAACTCTTTACAAAAATAGTATAAAAACGCATGTTCTTCAACATAAGAATTCAAATTCCAAAAAAAAAATTAAAGAATCACTGGAAAAAGGAAGAAAATATATTATTCCCTAGTGTAATATTTGTAAATAAATGAATACAATGTTGATACTGTTGATTAATTTAGATGCAACTGCTATAATTAATTTTTTTTTGGTCTGTGCCAAGAACTAAAAACAAGAAAGCTGTTCAACATTTCTCCAACGCTCCAACAAGCTGATTGTTTGACGGGAGGGGCTGACCAAACAACACGCATAGCGAGGTATATACTTGTCCCGTCGACCAATCTGTATGTTGGAACGAAAGAGAAAAGTTATACTGTTATTCCTCTATATTTCGCTCGCTTGTTCGCACCACCAAGAGGCAAGGTTGCCTCTAGCAGGTGTATGCTCGAAGATCTAACCATAGGGCATACGCATGCTTCTGGTCAAGAATTTTTGCGGAATTCGCAAAATATTGATTCGTTGCAAGGGTGATAAACTTAACAAGGGGTGCTGGATCCCATTTAAGCCCATATCAAAGATTAGGTATTATAATCTTTGCCCATATCCGCGAATCAAACGCCAATTTAAATGTCCATTCGGTATTTGTGACGTAATCGGTTTGCCTGTTTGTTTTGTTTACAAGTAGTATAAAGTCTTAATTTTTAAGGTAATTGTCTCGAAAGTTGCCTCCTCTCCGATTTTGACCATATACGAGGGTTTTTTGGGGCGCTTATTACGAATCGGCAAACTTTTTTTTTCGGCAACGTTTTGTTTACGAGATATTATCATCAAAGTTAAAAATCAAACTAACCTCATTTTTACTATATTCCCCCTTAGTTTTGTACACAATTCTTGATTTTTACACTAAAGTGGCACGCAATATTTTATAAACACCTTTTAAAACCTTGTATTTTTATTTATTTTACACCTTCTTTCATTAAATTGCGAACTATTAAGTTCAAAGGCAGCAGCCATATTTGTTTACAAAAAGCCTAGTGTATACATGGTTGCCTACACGTTGCGGCGTGTGAAAGTGGAGGTTTGCAATTAAATGGAAAGAAAATATAAAAACAAGTTTTTAAAAGATGTTTGTAAAATATTGTGTGCCAATTTAGTGTAAAAATCAATAACTCTGCAAAAAGAAGGAGGAATGGTATAAATAAGGTTATTTTGATTTTCAACTTTGATGATGAATATCTCAAAAACGAAACGTTGCCGAAAAATATTTTTTGCAGATTCGTAATCAGCGCCCCAAGAAAACCCCGTATACCAAATTTGGTCAAAATCAGAGAGGAGGCAACTTTTGAGACAATTACTATTTTTAAAATGTTATACATTTCAAATCTAATAGCAAGTGTATATCAAAATTAGTTTTTAAAATTTGAATATTTAACAAAAATTAATAAAATAAATCCACTTCTGGGCAAAACGGTGACGTCCAAACATAACCTATATCTGCGGACAAAGTAAAAATCGAGCACTCCTTGTTAAGTTTACCACCCTTGGATTGGTTGGTTGAAGCGGGGTTGAGCGCGTGCCCTTATATGAACAGCAGCCTATTAGCTTATAGCGCGCAGAATGTTAAAACCAATTCAATATCCCGCCACTTTCTCAGATGTCATATATCCAGGATTGCAAGTAATTTAAAATTAAACCCTACTACAAATAAATCATTTGAAGTTAACTAATAAGAACAAGTTTTGCATTTCTCAATTTTATTATATCGCCTTCAGATCGACTTTTTTAAAGTAGCCGGATTCGGAAAATTATACGTTTTGATATTTTCCCGGTTATCAGATGAGTAACCAATTATTTTTATGTTTTATGCATTCTTTTTCTTGTGTACTACTTGTATGTTTGTGTATTTGAGTTTCAGTTCAAAATATAAGTTTTGTGGTGTTCACAAACTTTCTTCTTCATAAACCACCTTTATTTCTGTGTTTTTGCTGTGTTTTCTACAACTTTTTTCAAGGGCACTATTTCGAAAGAGCTGGTGCTGGAAAGAATGTGCAACAATGGTGATGAGGAAGAATTTTCTGCATCTTTTTCCATTAAAAATGATTCATTTAAGCAAATTGATAATCCCTCCATAGAATTAATTAAAAATGAAGACAATCCAGAATATCCTTTTATAGAAGCTAAAACTCCAGGCTGTCGAATGTAAAATTAGAGCCAGAAAGCAATGCTTTGGAATTTGAACACTTTCCAAGAAATACTAATATGCAGGGTATTTTGAGTTCTTATGTCACGGTTTTAAATAAGTAAGTTAATACCAAGGGTAATAAACCTAACAAGGAGTGCTCGATCCCATTAAAGCCCATATAAACCAATTTAAATGTCAATTCGGTATTTGTGACGTAATCTGTTTGCCTTTTTGTTTTGTTTACAAGTAATATAAAGTCTTAATTTTTTAAAAATATTATACATTACAGTTCTAATAGTAAGTACATATCCAAAATAGTTTTTAAAAGTTGAATATTTAACAAAAATTAATAAAATAAATCTGCCTTCTGGGCAAAATGGGCAAACGGTGACGTCCAAACATAACCTATATCTGCGGACAAATAGTAAAAATCGAGCACTCCTTGTTAAGTTTACTACCCTTGAGTTAATACCAATTAATTGTGACTATGATTCTCATAGTAAATTTATTTAATTTAACTTTTAAGAGTTTAACTCTGTTTTTAGTTTAGATATTGATAATGTTTGATTCACAAAAGACTAATAGTATCCTTTACTGCTTCTAAAATACATATGAGTTCATAGCTGTCAAAACTTTGAATAGTCCAGTAATCAATATGGCGGCAACTGAACCAAGTGAAAAAAGTACCGCTCGAGAAAAAGTTAATTTTACAAGCTGTAAAACTAAATTTACGACCATAGTTACATGTATAAAGTGCGGTAGTGTATTTCATAAATCCTGTGTAAAAAGAGACTGGACTGAAAAAGCCAATTTCATAGACAAAACTCGCATAGTGTGCTGTGATCAAAATTTGGAGGTTACCAAAGACATTTCGCAAAAAGATGTCGAAATCGGATACCTAAAGAGACTACTTGAAGAACTGGAAGAAAAGAGTAGGCTTTTATCAGAAAATGCCAATTTATGGAAAGAAAAATACGAAAAATTAGAAAAGCGAGAAAAAAAACCGACATCAAACCTGACAAAAAAAGGTAAACAACCGACGTCATCCCCTCCCACTCAATGTTCGCCACAGAGGAAAATCGACGATATGGATGACCTTCAAATAACTTTAAGCGATTTCGAATCGAACGACATGGCCATGAAAAAACCGGTTAACTTGGAAACTACCAGCGAACATCCTAAATCGGGCAACAACCCCGAGACAAATGAACAAATCGACAAAAGCAGTGTCGATATCGACGCTCAGCTGGACGACCTAACCACAAAAAAGAATGAAAATAAACAGAGTGATGGTGATGATTCTAATGCCAACAAAAATCCTTGGAAAATGGAAAATAGGCCGTAAAAATAAACAAACAAAAAAAAATCTCGACCAGACCCCCAAAAAGGAACAAATAATATTTTTGAAATTAGTGTTCCAAATGAACCAAGAAATTCGTGGGTCTTTTCCCCTGGATTGGATCCAAAAAGGGCACCAGAACAAGTAAGGTTCATTAAAAGTAATGGTTTGCAAAATTGTAAAGGGAAAAAAATGTTAAAAAAAGGGACAAATAAAAAAACTCTTTTAAATTGGCCAAATTTGATATTAAAAAAAATTATGTTCCTGACTTTCCAACGGGCACATAATCAACCATTTTCTGAACATCCAACGCCAATCCACCCTCAAGGGGGGAGCCCCAGGGTATAATAAAATCAACACATAAAACCTTTAAATAAACTGCCATAAATTTTTTCATCAAAATCTACAGTGCCAAAAAACAAAACTCTTGAGTTGGAGGAATTCATCGTCGTTACATACAAAACTAGATTTCTTATGCATTCCGAACACTGGTACAGAAAGGGGGCAGGGGTCATACACTTGAGGCTTATCACTGTGTCAAAATTGCTAGAAAAAACAGATTCAGGGGGGTAACAATTTTACCATGAGGCCACAATGTTGAAGAAGGAAGGATGTGGCCAAAAGAGCAAGAGGGCCAAAAGGAGGCTCATCCGTGGGGGGAGAGGTCTTTGAGGCCTGTGGTCTTTGTGTATATCGTCCACCTGGAGGTTCAGAGGATATTTTTCTTACAGCCCTCGGATGTCTTAAGTAAGGTTTTTAATCTCTTTAAAAATTAGGGGACATATCCATGTGGTGACTTTAATATTCCCTTATTTGAATGATACAATCAAGGGAAAAACTTTAAGGACCTTTTATTGAGCTTTAACATGATAAACAATTTTGAACCCTGAATCACAATAAACTTAAAACCCTTTGTTGACAATATATTTTAAATTTTCAAATGATTATCAGGTTCAGGTAATTCAAATGCACTCTCTGATCATGGGGGGACAGATTCTGAGTGTCACCGTGCCTGGCGATTTATTTATGTACTTCCTTTAAAAAAACGGGTTTTCTCCCAAGCAAAAATGCAACAGCAAAGATGAGCTACGCAGGTTGATTGGGGTGATGTTATCAGCTCCCGGGAAGCTGACAATGCCTTAATTTATTCTTTAATATATTTAGCAAGGGTTTTTAATTTGATCTTTCCCCTAAAAACAGTAAAGAAAACAGTGAACCAGAAAAAATAAAAACCGGATTCACAGGGTATAAAAACATTCCCAAAACAAAAAGAACACATAGAAAAAAGCTGAGGGTGAAATTTCACTGACACAACAAAGCTTATTCTAAGTCTTTCCAAAAACTGTAATCAAACAAGCAAAAAAAAATACTGAAAAACTTTATATCAAAAACCCCACAATGTCCAGCAAAAGCCCGTCTGGAACTTGGTGGGAAAATATACAGGGAAAAAAAAAAAAAAAAATTAAAATTAATAAAAAACTTAAAGCAAAACCCAGACCAAACAGATGTAGAATTTTAAAAACATATAAATAACTTTTTTTTTTAAATGCCGGCCAACTTTAAATTGACTACAATACCGTTTCCAGATAATATAAAAAAATCCCCAAAAAGCTTTATTTACATCCAGTTGACTTAAAAAAATAAACCATTATAAAAAATCAAAGAACAAAAAATCGGTAGGACAAGATCAAAATACCAGTCTCTATTATTAAGTGGGGCAGATGAAATGCCTTTCCCTAGCTCACTTGCAAGCCAAATGCCTTAGCACCGGTTCCTTCCCCACACAATTAAAAACTGCACTTATAAAACCAATTTAAAAAAAGGTGAAAAAATTTTAAAAAATTACAGACCAATAGCTCTCTTAATAATTTTATAAAATTTAAAAAAGGGAACAACAACGGATGATCTTTGTTTTGGAAAAGAAAAGCTTGCTTTCAGATACCCAGAATGGTTTCAAAAACAAAAAATCCACCATTAGACAATTTTCGGCTCTTACTAAAATACCCCGGTCATTAAACTCTGGAAAACCACTATTATTTAAACTGGATTTATCAAAAGCTTTCGACAGTGTGGATCATAGAGTTTTCTTATTACAATTAGAGAAATATGGTATTAGAGGCATTGCAAAAAAGGTTGAGGGTCATTCTAAAGATCGTAATCAAATGTTATCTCAAAGGCAACAAATGGAACTCTTTTGTTTCTAAACCTGAAACTGGGGGTTTTCCCCGGGCTCTGTCCTGGGACCTTACTTTATTATCTACAAAAATAATTATCTTCATTACCAAACACCATTCAATTTGCCGATGACACCAGTTAGTTTTCCCTCGAGGGGATGAGGGGCTGAGTCTGGGAAATCCCGGGTGCACTAAGTGCCCTCAGAGTTGGTTCTCCCAAACAATCTCCTGTTGAAAAGTTGAAAAACAAAAATAATTAAATTTAACTAACCAAATGAACCCAAAAGAAACTATTTTTCAAAACGGAAAAAATCACTAAAAACAGTTTTTTCAGCTACATTTTTGGGAATTGAAGGTGGATCATAGATTGGACTGGAGACATCAAACCGACGCTTTGGCTGGTAAGATTGGAGGATGTTTGTAAAAGTTTTTCTTAACATTTAAAACCTACTGCTATTATATATCATGCTTTACATTCGGAGGAGATGGGATCCCTGGGCGAGGGGCGGGGGGCAAGAAATCTTTTTGCTTCAAAAAAGGCATAAAGTATTTTCAGCTTAAAATCTGTTAAATTTTGAAACAAAATTTTTTAAAAAATCAAAATTCTTCCTGTCTGTCATATATATGAAGAGTCATTTTTTGGGAAAAAAAAAATTTATTGAAAGGACTGAAAAGCCTAACCATACACCCGATATAAAGGAAAATCTTAAAGACTGAAGGTAACCTTTTATATCAAAAAGAATTTTATTCATCAATAAAAAAAATTACAACAGAACCAAATACCAGAAACGAAAACGTAATTTTTTAAAAAGAATTTGAAATGGCCCTGTTTTTAAGGCTTTTACCCCGGGATGAGTTTCTGAAAGACAATATAGAGCCCAAGATTTTCTTAAAACATCAAACCAGTTTAAATTTTTAATGTTTTTTAATGTGTTTTATTACAATACTGTTCTTTTTATTGTAGATGAATGTAAACTGATGCCTATTTTAGTATTATAGCATTATCTTTGTGTTAGATCTGCTACTTTAAATTTATTTCAAATTTTATTTTAAAAATTGTAATTTTTTAAAAATTTATATTTTGTCAGTTTGGTGTTGTTGGGCTCAATCTTTTTATTTTTCTTTTTTTTTTTTTTACTTTTTTATATTATATATTAGGTTTTAAGTAATTTTATTTATGACATGTCCCGCCCAATGGGCATTATTATTATTAAATTGTAATGATTTCTGGACAAATATAGACTTTTCATTTCATTTCATTTTAACTGTAGACCTGAAAGTACCCAAATCTTTAAATAAATTTGTACAGTTTTCATTTGTAAACAATTTTGGGTCTTCGGGATGCTTTTAGGACAAAAAGTTTACAACATTAAAGTTGGAAATGGCCCCTGACCCGAAAAATGGGTTTTCCGCCAATATCGCCAAAATAGGCGAATTGAAAATTTTGTTTAGACAAAAAAAAAGGATTGTCTTTAAATGGCAATAATGGTCCTTATAATTTTTTTCAAAAAATTGATAGTTTTCAGATAACGGTATCCAAAAGTCCCCTCTTTTAGCTGCCGCTTTTTCTCCAGAATGCCGCTATCTTTTTTGGGGTTTCTTATAAGCGGGGGAAATTGTTCCATTACTGGAAAATGTAACCGTATCTATCATTGCAAGAGTTTTTCCATTCGATTTTTTTTAGAATATTAAAAAAGCTGAAAATTTTTTTTTCACAATATTTTGAGAGTATTTAATTAATTTATTAATATTAAAAAAAAAGGTTTGTTAATCAGCAAATCATTTCCCGAACTATTTAGTGAACAATTTAATTTTTCCCATACAGTTCTAATAACACATCATCAGAACCCTCAGGAATTTTCCAACTTTTTTCTTGGACCGTTGATTTCCAGGGCTTTAAATATTACCTACCAAATAAGTTCTCGTGAATTGAAGAGAACCAGTTCGAATTTCAAAAAAGAGGTGAATGGGGCCCAACCCATTCCCCTCCATAATTAATGAGTCGTTTTGTTCCAGTTTTCCTATGGAGCTTGGGAAAACAAAAGTAGTTCCGACTTTTAAAAAAGGTGAGGGATTTGGGGAAAAAATAAAGGCAAGTTCAATGTTGATGGTTCTAAGTTTTTTGAGAAATTTTATTCTGAATCAAGGACTTTTACACCTTCATAACATTTTAAAAGATACCCATCAAAAGGATTTACAAAGTTTTACACAATAAATTTTAAAACATTTGTTACTTTAATTAGAAAAGTGGGAAAAAGGGCAGTGGGGTCTTTCAAGACATTCGAACCATTGACCAACAACTAATGATGGATAAACGGAAGGTTATGGGGCTGAGGGGCAAGGGCATTAATAAAAAACATATCTTAGAAAGAAAGCAATCAGTATGTGTTACAAGTAATGGGAAGCGGTGGTTCTCTGGGACTAGGAGGTAAAGCAGGGTGTTCCTCAAGGCTCAATACTGGGCCCAATTTTGTTCCTGCTTTATGTGAACAGTCTTTCTGGGGTGTTTACCTCGAGTCATGTGTGTCAGTATGCTGATGATACATCGTTGTATTGGCGAGCGGTGCTTGGGACCCTATCTGGGGGTGTTCGGGTGCACAGAGCAGATGAGGTGGTGCCAACAAATTATTTAAGATTAAACGAGATAAGACTGGACTAATAACATTTGAAAAGTCGTTAACACGAAGTCATTCCCTTTATGCTAAGATGAATGGTAAATCCTCCCAGTAGTCAACAACATTAAATTTTGGGTTAAATTGATTCCTTGTTGGAAAGACCATATTCACTCCCAATCAAATTAACAGTATGTTGCATGATCAAAATTGAGAATTCACTTTTTGTAGCAGTATTTGTTTCATTTTGCTTGTGTTCAGTCCCTTATAAGTTATGGGATTCTGTTTTGGGGATCTTCCACACATGCGATCAATATCTTTAAAACTCAAAGCGTATTATCAGATGCATACTTAAAATTCATCCTCGATCCTCTTTAAACCATTTAATAGTCTAGGTTTTTTTAACTGTTCCTAGTCTTTATTTCTTGTTAAATGTTTGTTAAAAAATCCGCATTTATTCAGTGTAAACTCTGATTTTTACACCAACTCCATGACAATTGTTACTAGAGGGTGGTCTTAGTATTCCTTCTCACAACTCAACATTTTTTTGAGAGGGGACCTTAATATCGTGCAGCGAAGGCTTATAAATCTTTGCCATCTAACTTGAGTGAAATAGAAAACAAGGATAAATTTGAGCTGTGATGCAGTTTTTGCAGAGTAAATGTTTCTACTCTTTCAACTTTGATTATTAATTAAATTGTTTTTTATGTACATGTAAGAGTGTTTCATCTTGATTGTTATTGTGCACACAGATTTAATTGGTTTTAATTAATTGTATTTATACTTTTTATGATTTTAATATGTTAGGTAATTGTATATATTTTAAATATATTGTTTGACGTTTCTTTGTCATTGTAAATGATTTTGTTGGAAATAAAGGATAATATTATTATTATTATTATTATTATTAATAATATTTCTTTTTTATAATGAGACCTTAGCAAGTTTTCAATGTTCCCAGAAAATTTCCTTCACAATCTTTCTTGAGTTTTGATAAAAAATTGTTTTGCCCATCTGTATTTTTTAGTAAGAAACTACTACCACATCTATCCAGTGTGCCCCAGTCCCAAAAATGAGTTTCCCGCGAATATCCGCCAAAAAATGCGAATTAGAAAATTTTTGTTTAGACAAAAAGTAAAGATCGCCAAAACGGCCGTCGAAAAATTCATAACATTCCACACTGGATAGATGTGGCTAAACGGCTAAAATATGCCGATGTGTAAAACAATTTTTTATCAAAACGCAAGAAAGATGGTGAAGGAAATTTTCTGGGATCATTGAACACTTGCCAAGGTCTCATTATAAAAAAGAAATGGTAATAACAAATCATTTTTTCAAAAAATATCAATAAACTGATGAGATACTTTCAAAATATTGTGAAAAAAAACTTTGACCGCTTTTTTCATTATTCTAGAATAATCAGAAGGGACCCAAACTCATATGCAATGATAAGTACGGGTTTTTCCATTCAGGTAAACTTTAAATGATTAAAAAACGTACATTATTGCCCGAGTAATGGAACAATTCGTCCGGCCGCTTATAAATCAATCCATAAATATTGCGGCATTCTAGCGGTAGAGCGGCAGCTAAAATGAGGGGACTTTTGGGTCCCGTTATCCCGAAAACTATCGATTTTTCGAAAAAAATTATAGGGACCATTTTTGTAGATTTCATAGCACGCTCCATTTTTTGTCTAAGCAAAAATTCTCCAATTCGCATATTTTGGCAGATATTAGCGGGAAACCTATTTTTCGGGCCTTGAGGGGTCATTTTCAGCCCTTCCCCACCTGTTAATGTTGATAAACTTTTTTTCGCTCGAATGCATCCCCCAAGACCTTAGAATTGCGCCACAAAGGAAAAATGTACGGATTTATTTACAGCTTTGTCCCTTCATTTATTGGACTAAAATACTTGAAGTAAAATTTTACTTCATGTACTTTTTTGTACTTGAAATATTTTACTTATGACACTTGCTTCTCTACATCTTCACATCTTCAAAATCTCCATTTATTGTCTTGAATTTGTAATACTTAAGATATTTTTTTTTTTTAATATTTAAATTATAATGTATAAATAAATAAAAATATTCTTATTTGAAGATCCAGTGACTTCTTTGCTGAACAACCTGTTGGGGATGTGAAAGTTGAAACCACTGCAGTGACATATAATATTAAAAATACAGATGAAACAACCACTGAAGAGTGGACAATAAAAAATGAGGAGGTGGAACATCAAGAAGAAGACCTAGACTAATCCCAAGACAGGTAGATACCCTTTTTAAAATAACTTTACGAGACATATACACATTACATCTACAATAACTTGGCAGGAAGCATGAATTTCTTTTCTTTTAACTAATATACTTCAAATGTATCACAAATTAGAGCTACTTGAAATATTTCTCTAATGTCTGAGGAATAGGTTTTTCCAAAACACTTAATTTTTAAAACCGGAGTTGAAAAAAATCATCCGATATATAT
This sequence comes from Listronotus oregonensis, assembly GCA_019359885.1. NCBI lineage: Eukaryota > Metazoa > Arthropoda > Insecta > Coleoptera > Curculionidae > Listronotus > Listronotus oregonensis. The sequence goes on from JAHBCN010014724.1 coordinate 13,806, forward strand.
CAAATGTTTAATATATATCCATTTTGTTCTTAAATTAATAATAAGAAAATGTTTCACTTTGTCAATTACTTTTTTGTAAAAATAATAAAAAAACACAAAAAAAAACTTACTCCTTCCCTAACGAAATTTTTTTTGACAGACTGATGCCATTAATGCCGGCAGAAGTGTTGTCATTTATGGATTAGAACTTACTATTGGGTATTTTAAAATTTTCCCCAACGCCATCTACTTTTTGGGAATTTGGGAAAAAAGAAAAAACCCCAAAAAAATTCTTAATAACAAAAAAATTTTTAAACCTTTTTTTTTTTTATTATATCATAAAAAACCATTTGAAAACAGGGTGATTTAAGGGGGAAAAGAAGCCCCAAAATTTAAATTTTTTTTAATTTTTAATAAAAAAAACCAAAAAATTTTTTTTGGAAATTTTTCCCCGGTTTCTAAAATTTTTTTTAAAATTTTTAAAAAAAAAAAAACACGGGGGGTTAACTTAGGGGTTTGAAACTATTACGTCATATGAAATCAAGTTTGGCCCTTTTAAAAAAATTAGAATTTAAAAATCTGAAAAAAAAACACAAAAAAAGAAGTTCACTAACGAAGAATATGGTGTTTTTTTTTAAAAGTATGGGATAAAATAAAAACCCCTTTAAAGGGGCGCCAAAGTGTCTAACTTTTGACAACTCAAATTAGATTTTAATGAGAATTTTTTTAAACCCCCAAACCCAAGATTAGCGACACCCAAAATTTTAAATTTTAAATTTTTTTTTTCCAAATTTTTAAAAAAAAAAAAATCTTGGAAACAAAGGAAAATTTGAAAAAAAAATATTTTTTGGGTTTTGATTTAGTTTAAAAAATTAATTTGGGGGCCTTTTTTTTCCCTGATTTTAAAATCACCCTGTATTTTTAAAAATATCTAAAACCCCCCTTGATATATATCCTCAACCCTGCAAAATAGTTTTTTCAAATTTTCCGATTAAACCCCCCCAAACGGGAATTTTTAAACTTGGGGGAAAAATTTTTAAGAAAAGGGTTTTTTTAAAATAAAAATTTTACAAATTTTTTTTGGGAAAGGGTTTTTAAACCCCCACATAATCCCTTAATTAAATATTTTGTTTTTCATTTTTTAAAATTTTTTTGGAATGAGCAAAAAAAATTATTTACACAAAAAGGTAAATCAGTGTGATGATCAAAAAATGCAAAGAGGGGAATATAAAGAAGACACATTCTCACAAAAAAAAACCAAAGGAAAATGTTTAAATGCGATCATTGTGAAATAAAATTTTCAAAAAAAAATATTTGAAGAAGCATTTTTGTTAGACAAAAAGATTCCAAAGAAGTTAATATACTTAAATGTGATCAGTGTGACTATCAAACTATAAAAAAAAGTTTTTAAAAAAGGGGAATAAAGTCCGACAAAAAACCCCAAAAATTAAAATATTTTAAAACGATCAGGGGATTATCAAACCTTCATAAAAGTAATTTAAAAAAGCATAAACTCTGTCAAAAAATTTTTTGAAGATGTTAAAGTATTTAAATGCGAACATTGTGATTATAAGGTTCCCCAAAAGGGGGTTAAAGATGAAAGAACCCGACATAAAAATTCTGAAGAAGTTATGTTTTTAACATCAGTGTGATTATCGCTCTCTTTACAAAGGTAATCTTCTAACGCACGCTCTTCGACATAAAAATCCCGAATGTAATAATATCTTTAAGTGTTTTATTTAAAATACCAGACTCTTAACAAACATTTTTAAAAAAACCCCCCCGCCGACATAAAAACCCCGATGAAGTTAATATTTTTAAAAGCGATCAGGGTGATTATCAATCACTGGAAAGTGGAAATTTAAAGAGACATGTCCTCCTAAAAAAATCCTAAAGATATTGATATGGTTTTAAAGCGATGAGTGTAATTTAGACTCGTGACAAAAGTTATAAAAACGCACATCCTCCGGCATAAAAATCCCGAAGCTGTTGATATGTTTAAATGCGATCATTGTGATTATCAAACTCTTCACAAAAGTGTTTAAAAAAAACAACCTTCACATAAAAAAAATTAAAGAAGTTATTATGTTTTAATGCGATCACTGTGATTTTAACACTCTTAACAAAAGTTATTTAAAATTTTTAACCTTGACATAAAAATTGGACAAAGTTAATAGAAAATAATCATTTGGGTTATAAACTTTCACAAAGTGTTTAAAAACCAACCCTACATAAAAACAAAGAAGTTTTATTTTTTTGGGTCGTGATTTTAACACTATCAAAAAAGTTATTTAAGAATTCATAACCTTCGACATAAAAAATTTGGGAAAAAGTTAATATGTTTAAATGTGATCATTGTGATTATCAAACTCTTCACAAAAGTGATTTAAACAAGCACAATCTTCGACATAAAAATCCTGTAGATGTTTAAATTCGATCATTGTGAATGTTTATGTTTTATAAAGGCCACTTTCTTTACCTTCTATATTGTCTTTGGTTCAGAATCACGTTTGGTAATTTTTATTTATAAGCAGAGCTGTCAAAGTACTCTTAAATAGTACTTCAAGTACAAGTACCAATTTTTGTTTTTAAAATTATTCAAGAAAACCCAAATATTATTAAATTCTTGCCAAGTAAATTAAAAAAGTACTTAAAATCCCCCCAAAAAATTTTTTTGAAAAACCAAGTACGAAGAAAAACAAAAACTAAAGTAAAACAAAGTACTTGAAGTACACCAAAGTTCTTGAAATAAACCAAAGTATTAAAAAAACCAAAAACTTGAAGTACATAAAAGTTTGGGGAAAAATTAAAAAATTCAAATAAAAAAATTATATTGGTAGTATTTAGTTAATTGGATAAATACTTTTTGAATAAAAAAATTCACAAAATTTTCATATTATTATATCTTTTTCTTTTTTATAAAAAAAAAATATTTTTTTAAATTTAGGAATAATAGGCGTAATATAAATAAGGTTTCAAAGTAAAAAGATAAAAATTTATAATTTTTTAAAAAAAACAACTAATTATTTTTTTAATAACCTTCTACTATTGATTTTTTTTTTTTTTTCACCAAAACTTTTAATTTTTACGTTGACAAAAACCCATTTAAAAAACAAAAAGTCTAATTCTCAGTAATAGTTACACTTGTATTGTTTTGATCCAATTCAAATGGGTTGTTGCAAACAATAGAAACAGCAGCGGGCGCGTATTTTTGTTTTAGCTTGTTTTTGATTTCTAAACCAAATTGATAACTTGGTTGTTTTTTTATTTTTAAGTACTTTTTTTTTTTTTTAAGTATTTCTTTACTTAAAGTACTTTTTTTGCTTAAAAATTTTTTTATTTCAAAAATTTAACACTTCAAATTTAAAAAAATACTTCAAGTAATTTACTTGGTAAAATCAAGTAAAAATCCAAGTATCTTCATAAAAACTAATCAAGTACAAGTACAAGTACCCCCTAATAAAAAGTACTTGAAGTAAAATACTTGAAGAACAAAAAGTACTTTAAGTAAAATTTTACTTGAAGTACTTCAAGTTTTGACAGCTTTGGTTATAAGTTACTTTGCCCACTTGATAAAAGTATTCTATTTGTTATACCTGTTTTATAATAAAATTTTTATTGTTTCATTTTAATAATTTAATATTTTCTACTAGTTTTTTTTAATATTGTTACAATGTTATGAAAAATAAAATTGGTTATATGGTAGCAATCCTAGATAAGGGAATATTCTAGTATTTTATAGGACATATTACATATTATAGAGATTTTTCTCGAAATGTTAAAAAAGCATTGCGTAGGTATATAAGGACGCCGCCAACCGTAGTTAGTTAGTTAGATAAGAGTAGTGACAGAGGTGTAACGTTGTGAAGTAGTGAATAAAGTGTTGGTAAGTTATACAGAGTGTCTGAATTTTCCGACTCACATGCGCAAAAGGTAGTTAATTGTAAAAAATTAAATGTAATAAATGGTTGCTCTGCTTAAACTTTTTTATTTTAAAATATTGGTTAATACATTTTTTCTCAGGCCTTATTGTAAAAAGGAAATAAACAGACTTTAAACCAATAGAAATGACACTTATTTACTTGTAAAAAAATTAAAGCGGGGAAAGTGGCACAAAAAAAGGCCCTTTACTATATGTTTTGTAGCTCAAATTTTTAAAAACAATTAATGCCAAATGAAAAACTGCATTTGTGCATTAAAACAAAGCATTTCAAAGTGTGCAATTATAAAAATATTATAACTTGGTAAATAATATTATAGAATTGAGCCCGAATTTGTTACTCGGGGGGTTTTCGAGGTGCTGAAATAATATGATATTGGCAAAGGCCGGAGAAAACCCGGCAGGGGGTGAACGTCGAAAATTTTTTACACTGTAATTTTGTAGGTTTACTTTTTTGTTTGAAATTTTTTCGAATTTCTTTGTATTTTTTTAAGCACTCATCTGTGCTCAAAATAATACGTTGGCACTGTACCGGGTGTCCAAATAAGAAAGGACGTGGGCTGTATCTCCGAAAATGTTTATCGCACAGCCTTGGAAAAAAAATATGTTTATTAAAAGTGGTCAAGAGAAATTATTTTCAAATTTCTGGAATGGCCGCTAGGGGGCGTAACTGCAATCTTAAATCTAAAAAAGTGATGTTTCTGTGAATTTTGCAATAACCAACAAAAAAACCGATCTTTAAATTCGAGAATAATCAAATCTTTTTGTTTGACAATTTTTCAACTCAAAAAAAAAGTGGTGGGGGGGATTCAAAGGTTTCCAAAACACACCCCGTATTTGAAACGGTGAGCCGATTTTAACAAGCTTAGGCTAGGACGAGCTATTCGGGCTATAAATGTTTTAATATTTGAAGTTTTGTTTTTTCCCTGTCGCCAAAAGGGGTTTTTTTATATTCCGACAGAAATGGTTAATTTTCTTAAAAATTAAATGCATGGTATAATTTTTATAGTTATTTTTTTTTATAAAGTAGCTAATATATAAATATATATATATATATATATATATATATATATATATATATATATATATATATATATATATATATATAATAAATAATAAAATATAAAATAAAATTCCAAAAAATATAAAAGTTTCAAAAAATATTATATGGCAAAAATTTTGTTTTTTAAAAAATTTAATTTAGTTTATATAACCTTTTCGTCTAAATGCAATATTTACGAGTTATAAAAAAAATCAATTTTGGTTTTTTTTCCCAAAATATACCCAAAATTTTGGTTTTTTGATTATAATCATAAAGGACTCATTAAGATGAAAATAATTTTTAATAAATTAATTTTTGTAAAAATACACTTTTGTTTTAAAAAATTTCTTTGGGTTTTATATTTTTTTTGGTGGTATAAAATTTTTTTTGGTCTAAATTTGGTCAGGAACAAGATATCGAGATTCGGTTTCGCGAGCTTGTTTGGTATAATTTACTATTTTTTTTTAAAAAAAAATTATCCCCCTGCATTTAATTTTATAAAAAATTAACCATTTCTGTCAAATGTCGAAAAAGTCTTGGGGGAAATGTAAACCAAAAAACTTCAAATATTATAACATTTATAGCCCAAAAAAAGCTCTTGTCAACTAGCCCAAGTTTGTTAAAATCGGCTTAGCCATTTCGAAGATACAGGGTGTTTTTTACGGAAACCTATGATTACCAATCATCATAATCAAAAAAGGTTCAGATTATCCTTGACTTTACAGATCATGAATTTTTTGTTACGTTTACATAGCAAAATTCAAAACATCACTTTTTTAGATTCAAGTTACGCCCCCTAGCGGCCATTTCAGAAACTTGAAAATAATTTGCAGCTATTTCTCTTGACCACCTTTACAGATAATATTTTTTCCTCAAGGCTGTGCGATAAATATTTTCTGAGATACAGCCGGTGTCTTTTCTTATTTGGACAGCCGGTAATGTAAGTCTTTGTTCTTAAATTCTGTACTACTTTTAACAAAACCTGATTCAGGGTCAATATTTTCCTTGTCTTCAAAAGGTCTCCAGAAAGTAATAGGATAATATTGATTGTTTTAATGATCCACGACGTTTTAGTAATGTTAATAAGTATGTAATAGCATTATTATTTTATAATGGAGGAACGTAGTGAGGTCGTAAAACTCCAAAAGACGACGTTTACACTATCCTTAGTGCGCACCAGGTACTCCGTAGGCCCTTGCCAATGTCATATTCGTGTTCAGCGACCTCGAAAATCCCCGAGTAACAAATTCGGGCTCATTTTCATTATTATTTAGCAAGTTATACATTTTTTATATTTGCAAATGCGGTTTTTTATTTTTAATTACGGCTACCAGTGCCAAGTAAAAGAGTAATTTCAAATATTTCTTCTTTCCTTGATAATTCTAAAAAAATAAATTATATTAAACAAAAATGTGTCAAGGGACAAGGGTCCACGGACCTATAAGTTCCGTAGATTGCAGCATGAAAACTAAAAATATAGAGGACTTTTTCTGTGTTACAAAAAATGGCCCTTAAGTTGGAGTAAATTAAGATGGCCATACCATATACACATGTCATGTCACACCATACCCACCGCTGCACCAGCGTCTCTTTATTTATTGCTATTCTGGGAACTTTTTAAAGCCAAACAGCCATAAGAGATGGTCCTCCTTCCCCTTACCCTCTATACTCTAGTACCAAATAAGTGTTTGATATTTATGATCTGAAGCTAAGTTTTTTTAAATATATATTGTTAAATTAATTATGAAAAAAGTTGCGGAAGAATACCTAAAGAACTTGAAAAAACGTAACAACAACAAAAATATTTCGTAGGTTAATCAGAATTCGACGTTTTCTTTTGCGGAACGCGAAATGTCTACTATCAAATCTGTCCACTTAAATCGGCGAATCAGGTAAGCTGCAGGAGAAAGATAGAAATGGCGATAACTGTTACTTTCTCTTTCTAATGCGACTACGTTTTCAGCGCTTTGCTTTATCTTATGAAGGTTAGAAAGCTAAAAGAGCACCATCTCTTATGGCTGTTTGGCTCAAAAAGCATTAAATAGGAGGCGCTGGTGTGGTCAGGTGTAGCGAAGTAAATCAATGAGAAGCAATGACCTTGACCGCAATATATAAAGTGAAGTTTAAAACAATGAGGTTATTGGTTTCGAACGGTTCTTGGGAACACCAGCGCCATCTTAATGTATTGCGATTTGAGGGCTATTTTTGTAACAAAGAGATGGTGATCCTGGTCTTTAGAATCCATGCTTTATCTCTCCAGGTCAGTATATGCTCGAAGATTATATACACGGAAGTTTGAAGCTTATTGTTAGATAGCTTTCAGATATAGTCATAGTTTCTTGACTCCGACTAGTGAAGTTTACGAGATAAAAAAACTACATAGTTTTTTCCCGGGAAGGCGGTTGAACGGCCCTATCAACTGTTTTCACCCTCGGGGATCAAGGAGAGACTCACGCCAAATAATGGAGTCCTTCTTCTGAGGCTAAGCGCTGTGAACGATTATTTCTATACCTGTCCCTTTCTGAGGGGCCTACGCACGAGGGATTTTACTAATGGCGGCAGGGCTAGCAACCTTACTATAATTATAGTAGACATACTACAATTATACTCCTTTGTACAATGTACTATCATGTCTGTACTATAACCCTTAAATGTACTATAATTTTTATAAACCATACTTTTGACCGAAAAAAACAATTTTTTTGTAATTAATTTCAAAATGTTTGTCATTTGGCGCCGAAATGACTGATGATACTATACAGTAAAAAGTAGAGCACATTTCAATATAGCGCCTCTAGCGTACAACACATCAATTACTATAATTGATGTGTGTAAACATTTGCAAACTACTGAACACTCCCAATAATATATGGACGGTAGAGGTAAGGAGCATCATCTCTTATGGCTGTTTAATCTACTACAATTTGTTCAAATGTACCATAATTTTGCGGCACTGGTACTATAATCCCACTCTCCAGGGTTGCTAACCCTGAATGGCGGAATAGGGTTGCGCGCTCAGCAGGAAGTGACAGTACTGACAGAAAGTGGTTATACGTAATACCAGTCGCAGTTTTTGGTCGTATCGCCATTGTTTGAGCCTTTTATGACTATTGACATTGTAAAAGTTTTTAATTGTGTAAGAGTTTCGGAAATTTCTGAGGGCTTCAAGCCCCACATCCAGTTTTTCCTCATACAAAGCCCCGGAAAGCTGTGTCTGAAAAGGGAAGTACTGGCAAAAACCTAACTGGGTAGTGCCAAATAACAAATTAAAGATTGATGCTTTCAGATTGCCTTTTTAAAGTAGCCCAGTTCGGAATATTATATGTTTTGATATTTTCCCGGTTATCAATGCGTTCCAGTCGTAAAAATCATTA
>JAHBCN010014725.1:0-22116 GCA_019359885.1 Listronotus oregonensis
ACAGCCACCTGTAATCCTGATTTCGAAAACAAGCGCAGGTCAATGCAGATGTCTCTTTCACAACACCTCAAACTTATCTTGGATTGGGGCGCCAAAAATTTTTGTTCAGTTTAATGCCTCAAAAACACGTCATGTTCCCTGTCGCGAAAAAAGTCTGCAAATGAACATCCCTTACATATGGAGCGGCCAAGTTCTGCGGGAACAAAGGTCTTTAATTTTCGGCGTTATTTTAAAAAAGAATAACCTCAACTGGCAAAAAACACTTTTTTATCCATAGCTTCGGCGGCTTCAAAACAGATTGGATTTCTCTTCCGGCCAGAAAATATTTCTCTTCTTCCAATCTGTACACTTTTTATGTATCCCAAATCAGACCCTCTTTAGAATATTGTCTCATGCCTGGGGAATGGCGTCCCCTAAAAACACTTAGCATTTTTGGACTCTATTCAAAGAAGAGCCGTTCGTCTTATTAATGATCCAACGCTACAGAAAGGCTTCCTTTCTTGCCCACCGTCGAGCTGTAGGGGATCTGTCGCTCTTCTATAGGTTTTTTTCCGGCTTCTGCTCAGGAGTTGGATTTATAATTCCTTCTCTGCCAGCTCCCAACAGAGCAACACGTAGTGCAACCTTTATGCATCCTTTTACAGTTCAGTTAGAGAGGCCCCGAACTTCCCGCTTTCTTCGTTCCTTCATCCCTAGAGGTCAAGACTATGGAACCTGCTGCCCGCAAAGTTTTCCTTGTCCCCCCAATTCCTTTAAGTCCCTGTGAACAAACCCTCTCACCTCACTGAAGACACCCAGGTTAGTACTTAGGCATCAGCCTTCGTGGACTGTCCCAAGAAAAAAAAAAAAAATTAAGAGATACAAAACATTTTATAAAACAAAAATAGAGATTTTAAAATTGTCTATAAAAAAAGTTATATAAAACATTTTTGATAAGATAAATAATAAAGGAGATATAAATAAAAATGTGATTTTGACAAAAAATTCAGTCCGAAATAGGATTTTTTTATTAATGTGATTTTTAAGTTTTTTTTTATGAATAATTTATTTTAATCCCAAATCACATAATTTGCGGAGAAAATTTAAAAATAAAAAAATATATATTTTCAAATTTTTTTTCAGGGGTATACCTTAAAAAAAATCTAAAAATTCGGTTTTTTGATTATAACTCGAAAAATATTGCATTTAGACAAAAAGGTTGCATAACTTAAATTAAAGGTCTTATAAAAATACATAGCTTATGTGTTTTAAATATTCGTGTATCTTTTATAGGTTTTAGGACATTGACGTTTAAAAAAAAATCGTTAATATTTAAAAGTACGTCTTTTCTCGTTTTTTTTTGCTGTTTGACCCAATTTTGACTTCAGATTCCTGTTTAGCGAAAACAATACGCCAGAAAATCTTAATACGACACCCAGCACACACCACTTTTTTTGTGGACCCGTATAATGTGTCATGAAAGCTTTTAGTTTTCATGATCCCAGTGGCGTAGCCAGAGTTAGTCCTTAGGGGGGGATATCAAAACATCAAACTCGTATAACCCACAGAACATGAATTAAAAAAATGTTTTAAACAAGGGCAAATTTTGCACAACAAAATCTAATCAGCATTGCAAAAACCATTGAGCCGGTTCTAAAATATTAAAACATGAATTAACATTATTATAAAACTTTTTTTGACATATATTGTGAACCTGAGAAGTTGAATTTCCTAGATAAGTTTTAACCCCTCTTAAATTTTGAAGAAATGACCGTTCAGGAGTTGCAATGGTTACTGGAAGGGTACAAAATTTTTTAACAGTTTGTAAATATTTGGATATGCATCTTTACTACATATGTCCAGTAGATTTATGGCCCGACGTTCTACATTTTGTGGAAGCCTGCTTAACCTCTCAACCAAAGTCTCAGCTCAGAAAAAAGCAGCTTTTAGAAACTTCTGGTGAAAATGAGATGAGAGTTCATCAAATGAACGGGGGGTTATTGTTGAAATTTTTTTTTTTTTTTTTTTTTTTTTTTTTTTAAAATAAGCAAAGAAATCCCTCGAAAATCCTTTTGTGAGTAAAAATCTTTCTGTAATTCAATAAAAAAGTCAATATACGGTAAATATTCCGTTTTTTAGTCCACGAAAATTTTGGATTTGCTCTATGCTTTTGACTTTTTTAATTTTTATTTTGATTTCCGAAGTTCCAACATTACTTGCAGTTTTTTAGAACAATAAATGTTTTATTAGAAATTAAAGAAAAGATAACACCATTACATATACTAATAAAAAAAAAAAATGTGTAGTTACACAGGAATTCTGAAATAGAACTTTGAATGTATCCTTTGCATTATTTTTAATTTTCTTTAAAGTCGAAACTGCATCTTCGGTCACCGCTATAACTTCTTTAAATCAATATCGATTTTTTAAAAGAATACGTGATAAGGGCAACCCAATGTTAAATATCTGTTGAATAATATTCATTGATATAATAACACAACATTGGAGCATCAGCTGTATCCCGCCAAGTTGAAATTTCTTGCAAAGTTTTGAACCACACATTCATACAACTCTATAAAAAACATTAACCGCCTATATTTTGAGGTGCATTTTTGGGAACAAATCTTTTAAGGGATTTAGTAGGTGGGGGAATCCCTTCAAGTTCTAATTGCTTTTAAAAAAAAATTTTAGTTTAGGTGTTTTTTTAAAAACCCCAAATACCCTTCCATTGTGCTTAGGCAGTTTCTGATTTGAGAAACACTACTAGTTTTGTTTACTTTGTGATTACCTGTGATTTAGAGAAGGTCAATCGGGTTCGATCGCAGGACCCCAAACCCTTTACGAATATTGAACGATCGAATCCCGTACGCTCGCAGTGATCGAATCAACCCGACTGAAAGAAAAAATAACGTAACGAATGAAGTTGTGTTTTCTGGCTGGCGACGGGTTTTTGGTTTGCCCCCCCGTTTGGGAAAACATTTGTTCGATGACTAGTGTTGTTACAATCAATAACCGGTCCAGTGTGCCATGTGTCACCATATCGAAATATCGATCGATCGACCATCGCTGCAAACCCTTTGGTTTGGACGCTTATAAAAATGATTGATTAAATCAACGATTGAAAAGAATGATTCGATCGCCAGTGAATGATCGAGTTACCTATCTCTACTGTGATTACTCCCCAAAACTCGACTCGGCACCCAAATTAAAGTTTTTGGGCCAACCCCCCGGTCGCACGCTATCGGCAAAACCCGGGCGAATCGGGACCGGGATTTCAGTCCCCAAAAAAGGGGGCCCCAAAAAAACGCAACCTTATATTACAGGGGTTTAAATTTTTAAAAGTTCTTTCATTATTTTTTTTTGATTATATTTAATTATTATTAAACTAAAAAAAAAAGACGTGTATTGTTTTTCTTTAAAAGGTTAATGTTTTTTCAGGGGGGGGTATACCCCCCCCTTTCCCCCGTGGCCATGCCACTGCAAGATACATAATATTATACAAAACAAAAGCGTTATTTAAGATTAAAAAGGATAAAATAGTAATTTATGGTATGTTCAAAGTACAATTTTAGGCACGAATGAGAAAGCTTTGCTTTCGCTTTGCTCATTCTGCAACTCACATGAATCCCGTAAAACGTACTTTTAACACAAATATACAATATTTTTTCTACAAACGCAATAATGCAGTAAAAAATTAAATTATTCAAAAATTGGAAGATATAGTTTTACATAGCATTTTTGGAAATAAAACTTTAAAAATAAAAATTGTGAAAAATTGTTGATTTTTTTTTCTAATTTATAACTTCTATATGATAAAGGATTGCCACCAAGTAAAAGCCGAATCAATACAAGTTTGCCGAAATGATGTTCGAACTTCTAAAAAAAAGGCTTAATGCCTATTCCTACTAGCCAGCCAGATAGCTTGTTAATGTTCAAAAGGCTGTCAAACAAATTGTGAGTGCATAAAACTTGGGATTAAATGGTACATTTTTTTAAGGAATGCTTAAGAAAAAATTGCGAAAATGCAAGCGATCTTGAAATATCTGATAAGGACATAAATGAAGATATAAATATTGCTTTTGATGTCTAGTAATTTTTAAGTAATTTAAATACCTTTTTTCTACAAAATTGAATTTTTAACACTATCTAGATGCCTTAAAAATGTGACTTTAAATAGTGATGAGCAAAGCAAGACCAAGACCAAGACTGGGCTAGTCTTGGTCTTGGTCTTGGTCTTGCAAGCCAAAGGAAGGTCTTGGTCTTGGTCTTGCACCACCCGGTCTTGGTCTTGGTCTTGGTCTTGGTCTTGGTCTTGGTCTTGCTGCAAGAGTCTTGCTGGTCTTGCTTTTTTGGTAGTAATAATTTAAACTAAGTAATATTAAATAAAATATATTTTTTTAATACTTAAAAATAAATAAAGATGGAAACTATATTATCTGCATTAAAATTATAAAATATGCCAATTTTAACCTTACACATACTTTTGAATTATTTGATTAAAAAGCATATTTAAAATGTAGGGGATTATTTATTTATGCTTCATTTTTAGTTGAATTGACACACAACCTGTTTTTATACATTAAGTGGCACATAAAAACATTTCAGTAATAAGAATTATTTAAATTTTCTTTGAAAAAGCATATAAAATTAAAAGAAATACAAAACTATGCACCTACTGTGTGAGCAGAAAAAAAAACTTTAAATTTCAACCAGAAGTGAAATTTTCGTGAAAATGATACTAATATGTAAAAATTGGTTTCTGATTTAAAATAGGTATTCAAAACTCTTTTTAGTTTATATCAACTTGTTATCTTTAAATTAGTTAAACATTTGCCGTATAAAGTTTGTACAAATACTTTATAAACATTCTGCATATTCAAGGTGGATCAATACTGTAACAAAGCTCGATATCTCCAAAACCCGTTCATTTATATGGTGAAAAACTGAATATGAAAAAAATTATAGAAAAAAGGGCGTAAAATGTGATTTTTTTCTATTCCAGAATTTTCCGAAGAAACCACTGCCACTTAAGAAAGCTCGCTTATTTTTAGCTTTTAACCTAAAATATAAAATGTATGACAAAAAATCCATTTAAAACAATCACCACCCTGTATATTATGCTGTAAAATTGTTAAACTGTCATATATAAACAATGTCAACGTAAATGGTTTTTAAATATAATTTTCGGTTTTGATAAAAATGACGTCATTATTATTCTTTTAGCATTGTTTTGCCTTTTAAGTCAAAACCGGAAATGATATTTAAAATCCATTTGTGTAAAAATTATTTTCATATGACATGAAAAATCAATCTTTTATAAATTCCTCCCTTTTACATTTTTTATATCTTAGTTTTAAGAAGCAATCTAATGGTGCCCCTTCTTAGAGTGTGGAACAAAAACAATGTTTTTCTGAATTTTAAAATTTTTGATCTACCCTATAAGTGGCATCACTAGATAGCTAATTTAAAAAAACAGGAATATAAAAGTTATTTTTAGCTTCTATAACTTTTGTACCTCTAGTTTTTCTTTGTCGTGAACGGTTTCGGAGATATCGTGCTTTGTCGGACCATTGAGTCACAATCCTATTATTTTTGAAACATGTTATTGAATTTACTCATAATCGTTGTTAAAGAACTGTATAAAATAACAAAATGATCCATTTAATTATTATTTTATTCACGAAACCTGTTACTCATTAAATAATCGCCTTTTTTGGCTGTTCTCGCCACATTTTTTGTCATTTCTGTATGAAATACTTCTGTATATTGAATATAAAAATTGAATATTATAATATTTTAAAAAAAGTTGCAGAAGTGCAAGAGTCTTGCAGGTCGGTCTTGGTCTTGCGTAGTCTTGCACTCCTCGGTCTTGGTCTTGGTCTTGGTCTTGATACCCGGTCTTGGTCTTGATCTTGCAAGCGAAAAGGGGTCTTGGTCTGGTTGGTCTTGGTCTTGCTGCAAGACCAAGACCAAGACCGCAAGACCAAGACCGGTCTCGCTCATCACTAACTTTAAAGTACTAGTGCCTTAAAGTAACATTTGAAAGCACTAGTGTTACAATGAAATGCTAAATTTTGAAAGGTTACGTTAAGGTTTATTTATTTACTAACATTTATATTAATTGATATTGTATACGAGATTTCCTGGGCAGTAAATCCAGCGATGCTCTACTGGCCGCTTCATCTATCTTTTTAAATGGATCGATGCAACCAATACGTTCTCCTACATTTTTTTCCATTTTAAGTTAATTTTAGGTAAAAACTAAAACGAGCTAAAACTGACACGATGTATCAAATTTAAAGTAAACATGCCGTAACCAACCAGCATCAACAACGGTTGTTAGAATTCATTAATAAATGCCAACTTCAATAATTTTTAAATGATGACAAATTTATCCCATCTTAAAAATTGCAAGCCTAAATTTTATAGAACTTTGTAATTTTTTAAAATTTAGGCACCCAAAAATCATAAATCAAACATAAAATTGTTAAAGAACTTTTCTTTGGTAAAACACCGGAAGTTTTCAGTTCATTCTGTGATTAATATGCATGTTGATATATTTTTGATTTGCGAAATTCTGTACTTTCATACACTAGAGTTTCGCTAATCCAAACCCCGCTCTACGGAAAATCCGCTTTTCCGAACGGGACCAAGACAAAAAAAATTATAAGGTTTAAGAACTAGGAAAAGTAAAGAAAATCATGTTTTTTCAAGTAATGTCGTACGTTTATTAACAAAATCTTATACATAATTTATTTATTTGTCGGACCCTTACAAATTATTGATTAGTATAATTTAA
Source organism: Listronotus oregonensis (assembly GCA_019359885.1). NCBI lineage: Eukaryota > Metazoa > Arthropoda > Insecta > Coleoptera > Curculionidae > Listronotus > Listronotus oregonensis. The sequence goes on from JAHBCN010014725.1 coordinate 6,779, forward strand.
AGTCAGTGATCTTCTTTTGACGCAATGCACTAAATCGGCTTTACACCATCTATTGTTAAATAATAAAGGTGTATTTAGCGTCTGACCTTTAATGTTTTACACATCGGACCCTATAATATGCCTTAAAAAAACAATAATACGGTATTATGGGACAAAATTCCGCCTAATCCGAATTTTCGCTAATCCGAACAGGGTTCGGTCCCAATTAGTTTGGATTAGCGGGACTGTACCGCACATGTTTGGTGTAACGTGAGTATGAACAGCTACTAAAAATCTATTAAATTTACAAGGGATTTAATAAATGATATTCTTTGTATTTTCTTAACATTAAATGTTTTTTTTTTGTTATTTAAAATTTATTGTTTTACGTTTTAAACGCAGTACGAATGTAAAATTTATTACCTATTCGTTGAATTTTCTCTGAAAAGCCAAAAGTGTATGACTGAAATGCATTCATTTCCTTATAAAGCGAAATAGTGAAAATAGGAAATTATTTAATCTTTTAAAAAGTCTTAATATTATTATTGGGTTAAAAATAAAAATATTTTAAAATTTCCGTTGATATCTGCTAAGTTATTTATGGCTAATGTACTAAATCACCCTGTATGTGGCAATAATTTCTAATAATAAACGAGCAATAAATAACTTTAATCATGTTTCGAAATTTAATATATTGTGTAATTGAATTAAAACTAGCAATATATCCCTTTATAATATAAGTACTTAAATTCAGAACGTGTTGTCGACACTAACATTAATCATCCGGTCATAACTCTAGACGGACATTACAGACAGAAATTACTTTTCCCCCTTTTTCCGCCATCAAAATTATAAGAATCATTGTTGTTTCATGATTGATGAAGATATTATATTATTATATTACTTGCTCAAAAAATCTCTTAAGTATAAACTAGTAATAATTCAAAAACTTTTAAAATTAAATTTTATTTGGAGCTCTGGTTCCCCATTTAAGCTAAAGCGTAGTTTATACGGGCAAAGAAAACTTGCACAAGTTTGTGTCTGAGAGAACTTGCAAATAATTTGCATAATGTAAACACTCTCCCAAAGCAGTCTCCTAGCAAGTCGCAAAACTAACAGTAAACGAGTTGTGAAAAGTGCTTGTTACAGAAACACAACTTTCAACATGAATTTTATTTTTTTAAAGCCATGAGTACGTTAACATTCCCTTTAAATCCTTATTAAATAATAAAAACCCTAAATTTTAATAGTAAATTTCCCATATAATTGTGACAACACCGCTTTACTAATTATAAATTCTAAGCGCACCGCGAAAGAAATTCAAATTATTCTTAAAAATTCCTGTCTAATAATCTAAAAATAGCGAAACAAAGAAAACCGCGCTTCGATGCATACGAGCGCTGCTTGAACTTGTGATAACGTCGCAACCAATCGGAAGGCAGGGCCCTTAGGGCAACGACAGGACGACGGTAAAAGAAAGAGGAAATAGACCAATGAAATGGGTCGGATAACGAGACCCGGAGGTCGAAAGCGAGACGAATTTTAGTAAAGTTATATGTGCGGTTGAGGTAACCCGTAGCTAGAAAGTTCTCTGTTTTATTACGTTAGTAAAGTAAAAGTCTTTAAAATCTTGAGCGACGCGCCAAAATGTTTTCTTAAATATTTGATGGAAAATACCAGCTTGCTATAGTAATGTAATATCATCTTCTCCGTGTTAGGCAAGAATTTTGACTAGCACATCTATTCCTATAATCAATCCAAATTGTAAGGTTTCGTATAAAAATGTACATTTCTCTTAGCTAGTGAAGCTACCTTAAATGATTATCGGTATCAATTTAAGATTGATACATTCTACGCAAAGTTTAAAAGCAAGGTGTAATTAAAGTAAAATAAAGAACTGTATCAGGGCAGGCGTTGGTTGGAGTAGTGTTTATGGAAGTGATTTAGTGAATGGTATTGTAGGAGATTAGCTGGATAGAAAGGAAACATTTAAACTTGTTGATAAGAAGTTGTTTAATATTTTGTACTGAGCATCACAGTAGTGACGAGTGAAGAGTTCTTAATTTGATTTTAAATTTTCTAAGTACTATAGCGATAAAACAATTACCAATTGTGTCGTAACGCAGATAGATTTACGCCTCTTAGACTCCGGAAGGCGTTTCGGGTTTCTAGTAATATGTAAATAAATTTCTTTGCTAAATTTAAGTTAATTTTTCGCCGATTTTTTAAGTAAATTTTGCGACTTTTTACTTAAATTTTTATAAAATTAAGCCTTTAAAAAATTTGTGAACAACTAATATTGTCATTAGATAATAAGTTATGTTTCAAATTTCCAATCTCTTGACAAATTGATTAAGGCTATCAGTGCCAGTTAATTTCGAACCTTTCTTCTTTCTGTGCTATTAAAAAAAATATTAAATTCCAAACAATTTGTCAAGGAAAAGGTACACTCATAAGAAACTGTATATTTGTAAATATTGATATAAATACTGATACAACCCAGTGGCGTATCACACCATCTTTGTGGAGTAAAAATTGAGTAAATTATTTTTGTTTGCAAATAAAAACTTGTCCACAATTACTCTATTCGCTGTGTCTTGATTAGCAATAGTCATTTTACAGGGCGTCCAAACGTTACTTTGCACCTATTGGTTTTCAGTTTATATTTAGTCGATAGCAGAGTTTGTCGGCAACTACTTAAGGTGCGAAATCTTAACGATTAATGTTTTTCTACTAGTGCTCTAGGAACTAAATTTTTATTTCGGTTGAACTGAAAGTTGTTAATGCAAGTTGAACGTAAATTATGCTGGCAAAAAAGAAGAGACGTTCTTTTATAAGGGTAGGGTAGGTACAAAAAAAAAACATAAAATTAATAGTTCAAAAAATGCAATGCGAGCAAGACTAAAACTCAGAAAAAACTCCATTATCTTCGTAGCCAAACTAACCAAGAATGAAAAAAGTTTAAATATGAAAAAGTGGCCAAGAGTAAGAAGAATTATATATAAAAGTTCTTGGGAATATTTGTAGCTCCTAAATTTAAGTTTCAGTGCCAGAGACCGGTGATAGTTTGTTAAGCGAAGAACCTTTTATATATAAGAGTTTTTTATTATTTAATAAATAATTATAATATTATGTCTAATTTAAAATAAGGTAAATGTCTCGAAAGTTGTGGCAACGCCGATTTGGACCAATTTTGGTGGGCGGGGGTTTTTTGAGGCGCTGATCACGAATCATATGAAAACGTTTAGTTTCGGCTATCCATCTTATAACCCTATTCACTATTTCCTTTTTGCAAATCTTGATTTTAAAACTAAATTGGCAAACAATATATTATAAACACCTTTAAAAAATTATTTTTAAATTTAGTTTAACCTTTTTTTTATTAAATTGCAAAGTTTCACTTTCACACGCGCGCTATGTTTGGAGAAAAATTCCTAGCTAAAGCAGTTTTTAAGTTTGAATTATGGGTTAATATATATATATATATATATATATATATATATATATATATATATATATATATATATATATATATATATATATATATATATATATATATATATATATATATATATATATTATATATATATAATATATATATATATATATATATATATATATTATATATATATATATATCATATTTTTATATTAAAATTTTTATATTACAATAGGTCAGTAAAAATTATTAATTTAAAAAAAATATTTTTTAATATAATAATTGGTAAGTGTAGATGCACGTTTAGACCACTTTGCCAACAAAACTAGACCTATTTATATGCTTTTTTCTCCATTAACCCCCCTCCCAAAAAGCAATCCTGGCTGGTTGCGCTACTGACCAGAACTTGAACTAGTCGGAACTAAAACAACGCGTCGTAAACTATTTTTTTTCTTTTATAAAAGTTGTCGTTTCTTAAGCCAAATAAATTACTCAAAGTTAGTAAATAAAGAAAAATTAGTCTATAGATTCGTGCTAAGCATTTAAAGTATCTAACAAGAACGTAGATGAAACTTTATTTTAAATAGCTTTAGCGTTAATGGCTTCAGGTTTGAATAAAAATCCTTTTAATTTTTTAAAAGATTTTTTTTTGTTTTTTAGCTGCGATAAAATTCTTTTTAATTTATTCTTTTTGTACAGGCACTTTTCTTTGATAACTTTTTATCTTTGATTTAAATTTTATTTTAAAGAATAAATTTTATTTAAATTAAAGATGTTTAATATTAAGTAGAAGACGACTTTTTAATGCAAAATACTTATGAATACCAGAAACAAGAAGGTAATTTTTTTATCCGAATATTATTTATGTTTGTTTAAACATATTTTAATGCATAATTAAATAAAAAAAAAAATTTAATTAATTTCAAAAATTAGGCGAAATTTTGCCGTAACAAAGGTAAATTATTGTTGCCATGGGTCACTTTTTGGTTTTAAAAAAATACGGCAATTTTTTTAGTGATTTTTAAGACACAAACCTAAAATTTTAGAATTAAAAATAAATTAATTTAATCCAGAAGAGCGTTAAGCATCAGTTAAAATACATTTTTAAATAAAAATAAAATAAACGACATATTTGAGTAAGATACAAAATTGATAAATAGAGAACATTGAGGATTTTCGTCTGGACTTATTTGTACATAAATGTTTAGAGAAAATGCCAAGATTCTAACGTTTTTTTTACCGAGATTGTACGATAATTTTTAGGAAAGTTAGGCAAGTTTAAACCTGACCTGTGTCAGTCGTCGAAATAATGCAAAAATGTGAGGAGGTCGCCGCGCGGGACACTATTTTAACAAAAAATAAGAATTCATGTTTTTTGACGCTTTAGTTAAAACTGCAAAAGCGCGAAGTTTTTTGGAACAATTACGAATGTAATTGTAACAAAATCTGCGCAAAAGTAAATTGGAAGACGATGGAAAAACGACCACTGTAAGTTTATCTTCTTTGGAAATAAGTTCCACTGAAAAAAATGTAGCATATCATATTTAGTTTAATATTAAATAAAGAAAATACACCTATATAAATAAAAGAAAAATACATTTCATATTTTACGATGCTGTGTGGAATAGAACACGATACATATCTTTGATTTCTAGATTCTACAGATCCCACTAGATTTTTATCTGTTATTGCCAAAGTCTAAGAACTAAGAGACTAGTTTAGAATAATCATTATTTGTTTTTTTTTAATGTTTTTCCCATAAAAGAAAAAATATTTTTTTAAAAATTATATATTATTTAAAGTAATAGTTTCATTTTTCCAATAATTTTTAAACAGCAAAAGCAGTAAATTTTTTGATGACATTGCAGATACTCTACAAATGTTTGCCGAAAATAAAAAGCTTTTAACCATATTAAAATAGTAATGCATCAGAAAGGTATTATATATCATCTTTATCAGACTTATTCTTAAGTTTTAGAAGGACACTATTGTTTTTTCTTTTCAATTAAAATGAAATTTTCCTAACAACGTCGTTTAATTTTATAGAAGGTCTATCTTTTAATGTAAGCTGAAACTTAAATTATTTTATAAACAAAAGAACATTATGTGTAAAGGTATGCTGCTTTCAAAAAAACCCCTATATATATATATATATATATATATATATATATATATATATATATATATATATATATATATATATATATATATATATATATATATATATATTATGTCCTGCTGAAGAAACGAATTCATTTGCGGACATATGACCTGCTAGCCGGACCGAGGCTCTGTACAAAATAACTTGCAGCACAGAAATATCAAACTAAAAATTTTGAATAAAATAAAAAAAAAGGAAAAGTAAAAAAACATTTACACAAGAAAATTTTTAAATTGTAAAAACACGTATAACTATCAACAAAAAATACGGATTTATTTAGTTTTTAAATTAACGTATGTAACAAAAGTTATGGTCTGATTAATCAATCCTAAATAATTTCAAATTTAGTCGCCATTGGAAACAAATTTTAGATAACTTTTAAACATTAATTTCAAATTTTTTGTGAAATATTAAAAAAGTTATGATATACAAACTGGAAATCCAAATATCTGTATACAACCAAAACGTGAAGTTGTAAATATATTAAAAGGGGAAAATGTCGCACTTTCGACCATTTATAAAATCATAGCTAAATGCGAACAAGGTATACCATGTTGTGTAAATCTTCCAAAAAGCAGACGGCCTAAAGCTTTGACTAATGCCCAGTCATATAGGTTGGTGGAATACGTAACTGTAGTATATTTCATGTAAGACACATGGCCGTTAGTCAAGAACTAAGCAGAAAGGGACTCAACTGTCAAAAACGGAAAAAATGTCTAAAATACACTGAAGAACAGTTGCGCAAAATCCCAATATATTGCCGGGCAATAAGAAAGCACCACTTAACAGCCAACAAAGTGGTGATCATGGATGACGAAAAATACTTTACGTTGTCTCATTCGGAAATTAAAGGTAATGACGGATTTTATACAGATAACATACAGAATTGCCCAAATAACGTCAGATATAAATTAACAAAGAAATTTAAGGACAAGGTTTTAGTCTGGTGTGCTATATCAGCGATGGGCGTTACATTGGACGGGTGAGGGGTGAGGCATTAGATTCAAATATTTATACTGAGCGACGCCTTCCAAATTTGGTTGATTTTATTTACACCACACATCACCCTCACGATAACATTATATTTTGGCCCGATCTTGCGTCTTGTCACTACTCTAGATTAACAAGAAATTGGTTAGAGACCCACAACTCATTTGTGCCCAAAAATGACAACTCACCAAATGTACCCCAGGCTCAACCGATTGAAGATTTTTGGGCAATATTAAGTAGAAAGGTTCACAATAATGGTTGGGAAGCCGACAATGAATAAGTTACGACGCCGGATATTCCAAAAAATTCGCGAAGTAGGCAATAACACCATCCAAAACATGATGCGGCAGCTTAATCGAAAATTGCGTACCATTGGAGATCATGTACAGGGTGGCGCCTTTTCGTTGACCTTACAGGGTATAGCGAAAACTGAAAGAGATAGGACAAATCTGATTGCGCAATCTCGATTTCGATTTTTGAAACAAATTCAATGATGAAACTAAATCATAGATAACTTGATTCGTTTTGGAGATACAGAGTGTTTTTCAAATTTTGTCAATTTGGCCAGGCACTTGTAACTCGCTTGGTATTAGATATAGAAAAAAAGTATAAATAGAAAAGTTTTAGGGATTTTTGCGTAGAACTTAGTGGCGTACCTATAAATTTTTATTGACTTTATTTTTAAGTTATAACACAAAGTTGGGTTTTTTCAAATGGAACACCCTGTATATTTTTTAAAAATGGATAGAGCTTACAAAGACCAATTCGATGATATATAGTTTGATGGGTCTGTCTGTAACAGATGTTGCGCAAATTGGCAAAAACCTATAAAAATTCAAATATTTGAGACAAAGTTGTTGTTTTTTAATGGGACACCCTGTGTATTTCTTTAATAATAATGCAACTGACAAATATCAACCAAATGATATATGGTTTAATGGGTCTGTGTTCAATAGATCTTGGGCAAACTGCCAAAAACGTAAAAAAATCATATATCCGATCCTTGCTAACACTTATTTTATTATTTAACCAATTTTCTAACTTCTATATAACTAAAATTTAAATTACGAATAAAAAATCCAAGGCTAAAATATATATTTAATAATTCATACTATTAAACCTATGCCTAAACTTTATATAAAAGTTTTGATATTGCTGTGTTTATCATGATTGAAAAAGAAACATTTTCTAAAGTAGGCTTTGAGTATAAAACCCCGTATGAAACAAATGAAACTGACGTACTAGTATGACTTATTTGGAAGACAGTGATATTATTTTATAAAATGGAGTTTCAAAATTACGAAAAATTTAATATGTTGGAATGTTACATTGAAAGTGGAAAAAATAAGTATAAATGCATTAAATCTGTATTTTAATAGATATCCAGAACGAAGGCAACCAGGACAGAAAATGTTTGCCAGATTAGTAAGTAATTTGATTTCCTTTGGATCTTTTCAAAAACCACGTTCAAAGACCTATAATAAAGAAAACAGAGAGCTGGAAGAAATGAATACAATAGGGTATGTTGTGTTGTGTGTGTATGCAGAACCTACTGCATTATCCAGACAAATTTGGGATGCTATTGGTGTTAATAGAAAAAAAAGTAAAAAAATTTTAAAACGCCACAATTACCATCAATATGTTTATAGAAAAATCCATAATTTACATCCGGGTGACGCAGAACGCCGTATCACATTTTGTTTGTGGTATCTCCGGCAATGTGAACAAGATCCAGAGTTTTCCAGAAAGATAATATGGACAGATGAAGTTCGAGTAACTAGTGATGGACTGTTTAATCGCCACAATAATCTTTACTGGTCAAACGGAAATCCTCGTTTGACAGTAAACAGAGTCAGACAAGGGAAATTCGGTTTTAATGTGTGGTGTGCACTTTATAAGAACAGAATTTTGTGCCATTTTGAATTTAATGACAATCTCACAAGAGACCTTTATTTAAATATTCTGGAAGAAAATTTATTAAATGAGAAAAGATAATCTTCCCTTCTGGAAATGAATAATGTCATCTTTCAACAAGACGGTAATTCTTGGCACAATGCCCGTGCCGCGAGGTTATTTCTTGATGAACTTTTTTCCCAATAAGTGGATAGGTACCAATGGTCCAGTTAGGTGGGCACGGTCACTGACCTTACCCCTATGGACTTTTTCCTCTGGGGATTTGTTAAAAACGAAACCTATAAAACTAAGAGCAATAATTTAAATGAATTACACATGCATTTTAGGAACAGTTTACAAAAGGTGTCCAACTTGCATATATATAATGCTTTAAGAAGTGTCGCTAAACGTTGCGAAAAATGTATAGAAAATAATGGTTTGCAATTTGAACATTTGCTGTAAAGGATCTAAATATTTCGTAATTAAAATTTATAAAATAATTAATTCTTTTTTGTTTGTTTAAATTATTCAATTTATAATATTAGTATTACTGGTAATTATGTTAAATTTTAGTTTATCTAAAAATGTATTTTTTTTAAGATAATTAAATAGTTCTCCCTTTTAAGTATAAATTAAAATTATATTGCTTCGTATCTTAATATTATTATTAATATGTTTTTTATTATGATTTTGAGATATTAAAATTACATAGTTTTCATTTTTGGTTTTATTTAATTTTTTATGGTTTTTGTCAGTTTGGGCCAGATCTATTACATACAGACCCATTAAACCATATATTATTTAATCGACCTATGTCTGTTTTATTAGTTATTAAAGAAATACACAAGGTGTCCCATTAAAAAAAAACAACTTTGTGTTACATCTTTTAATTTTATAGATTTTTGCCAATTTACGCAAGATCTATTACAGACAGACCCATTAAACTATATATCATCGAATTGGTCTTTTGTAAGCTCTATCCATTTTTAAAAAATATACAGGGTGTTCCATTTAAAAAAACCCAACTATGTGTTATAACTTAAAATAAAAGTCAATAAAAAATATAGGTACGCTACTGAATTCTATGCAAAAATCCCTAAAACTTTTCTATTTACAGTTTTCTATCTCTAATACCAAGCGACTACAAGTGCCTGGCCAAATTGACAAAATTTGAAAAACACTCTGTATCTCCAAAACGAATCAAGTTATCCATGATTTAGTTTCACCATTGAATTTGTTTCAAAATCGAAATCGAGATTGCACAATCCCGATTTGTTCTATCTCTTTTAGTTTTCGCTGTACCCTGTAAGGTCAACGAAAAGGCGCCACCACATTTAAGTATAATTTAAATTGTGTTTATTGTTAAGTAGCTATTAGGAAAAACTTTATTAAAATATTATTTAAATATATTTTACCGTTTTCTTTTAATCGTTTATTAACATTTTTTCGAGAACTTTTGTTACATATACGTTATCCTTAGAAGTACATATGTATTTATTTTGTATTCTACCACTGTATATCGCGTAATACGATGTTAAATATTTGTATTCTTACTTTTGCTTTCTCAAGAAAAACACTTATACCATTCACTAAAAAGTAATTGGCTTTAATTTTTAAGAAATAAACGTCTTTGTTTTAGAAATAAGCTAATTTTCGAGCTTATTTCAAAGAAAACATTTACAATTTATTTATTATTAAATCGCGTCTCTTTCTATCCAGGATTAATATTTAAACTGGCTTATTTTAAATAAGATTAGAGAAAGTTCCTGTATGCTGTCAAAGGCAAAAGAGTTTTCTCATTTCCTTCAGGAAAGATGACTTTTAAAGCGTATAAAGGAAATACGTTTGGCAGCAAATCCAAAATCAATATGTGTACGTATATGTACATAAAATTCATTTTTCTTTTAAGGGAAAATATATAAAATAGTGTTTGTCGCCGAAATAAATAATATTATGCTTACGACAACTAAAATATGATGAAAATAAATATATATATATATTTTTTTTAATCTTGGGACAGTCCACGAAGGCTGATGCCTAAGTACTAACATGCCGTGGGTGTCTTCAGTGTGGTGGAGGGAGTTTGTTCACACGGGACTTAAATTTTTGGAGATTGGGAGGAAAGGAAAAACTTCTGCGGGCAGCAGGTTCCATAGTCTTGACACTCTAGGAATAAAGGAACGAAGAAAGCGGGAAGTTCGGGGCCTCTCTAACTGAACTGTAAAAGGATGCATAAAAGTTGCACTACGTGTTGCTCTGTTGGGAGCTGCCAGAGAAGGAATAATACTGGCCAATTCCTCTGAGCAGAAGCCGTGAAAATACCTATAGAAGAGCGACAGATCCCTTACAGCTCGACGATGGGCAAGAAGAGGAAGCCTTTCTGTGAGCGTTGGATCATTAATAAGACGAACAGCTCTTTTTTGAATGGAGCCCAGAATGCTAAGTGTTGTAGGGGACGCCATTCCCCAGACATGAGAACAATATTCCAAAGAGGGTCTGATTTGGGATACATACAGAGTGTACAGATTGGAAGAAGAAAATATTTTTTGGCTCGAAAGAGGAATCCAATCTTTTTGAAGCTGCCGAAGCTATGGATGAAATGTGTTTGTGCCAGTTGAGGTTATTCTCAAAAGTAACGCCGACTAGATTAAACGACTCTTTGTTCTGCAGAACTTGACCGCTATAGTTTAAAAAACCTTAAAAAAAACAACGCTTTTATAGCAAATCAAACTAAAAAGTAGAAAATATTTTTTAGGTATTATGAGTTTGTGTAACAGTGATAGAAAGTCTAATAATCAATAAATGGCTGATTAGTTTGGAATAAGATTAGAATAAAATTAAGTTATTTTTAATATAATTCAATATAGTAAAAAGCGTGAAGTGCTTGTTATTAAATGTTACAATTATTTTATTGGTAGCTATTTACAAAATTAAAGTTATAAAAATATTGGGTGTTTTTTAATTGAATGTCAATATTTGAAGGGCGATTTTTGTGTTCATTTTAAGAAAAAAACCTAAATGAACGTATGACCCAAACGTCTTAACTTTTAAGATACAGAATGGTAAAATTTTCAAAAATAAATCACTTATTATCAATATCTGTAATACCACTTTAGATATTTTGATGAAATTTGGCATACTCGTAATATGTGTCAAGAGGCATTTTTTAGTGTACCACATTTTTTTTATTTTGACCAGTGGCGTTCGTACTAGGGTTTCATCGAGACGAGAAATCTCGTCTCGAAGGCACTTTCTCGTCTCGTCTCGATCATCGAGACGAGAAATAAACAAACTCTCATCTCGAAGTTTTTCTCGAAGAAAATTTCTCGATCTCGATTCAAGACTCTCGAAATTTCGAGAGTCTCGAAAACAAAAACTAAATGTTATTAAGAAATTCTATGTATGAGTTATAACGTACAGCACAAGGCCAAGGCTGCAATAAAGGGTATTAATTTTTACTTATTAAAAAAATACGTTAAAATACAGGGTTATTGGTAAGTAGAGGCGAAAAATAAAGACCCAAATTATTTTTTTAATTCTGAATTGAAAACAAGGAATACTTTTTTGCATATTTTCCTTTGTTTCCAAGATATTTTACTATAAAGTTTTGGCAAAAAAAATTCATCATCATCACATTGTGGGTGTCGCTAATCTTAGTTGGCGCTTTCAAACTATTACGTCATATGAAATCAAGTTTGACTGTTGTCAAAAGTTAGACACTTTGGTGCACATGCTTAATAATTATTATGTTATACCCATACACATAAACAATATTACCGTATTCTTCGTTAGTGAACTCCGTTTTCTTGTGATTTTTTCAATAACAGATTGACAAATGTCTAACTTTTGACAAAAGTCAAACTTGATTTCATATGACGTAATAGTTTGAAAGCGCCAACTAAGATTAGCGACACCCACAATGTGATTAAACATTTTTTTGGCAAAACTTTATAGTGAAATATCTTAAAAACGAAGGAAAATTTGCAGAAAAAGTATTCTTTGTTTTTAATTTAAAATTAAAAATTAATTCGGGCTTTTATTTTTCGCCTCTACTTACCAATCACCTTGTACAGAGGCTATACATATATGCTATGAACTAAAACTACTAAAAGCCACGTATAACAAAAAAAACCGCCAAGTATCAGCACAAAAATGAAGAATATTTTTCCAAAAAATAAAAATTAAACAAATCCTTGATGTTTAAATTTAATCTTTTATCCATACATTTAAAATTTACCTAGGTACAAAAGGTGAAAGTTTATAATTGTTTCTTCGTTTGTGAAGAGAAGAATGTACATGTACCAATATCAGCAACAAACTCATTTTTTATAATCGAAACCAATGAGCTAATATCATAGATAGAGAAAGCATTTCATTCATAAACGCAATCGGGAGCTGTGCCCAACATGGTTTTGTTTATTATTGGCGATAGAATGGTACAAGCATAGTTTGTACTTACTTGTGAAATGATAATCCAGGAATCATATCCGTCACTTTACACACTTGGCACTGCCTTACCATTTTAATTTATTAAAAGTACTTACACAAAACTGAAATTGATACAATTGTCACAAAAATTACCCAAACAACAAAAAACATTTAAATTAAAACGCCATATTAAATGTGTCATCTGTGGAGCGAAGCTGAAGGTGGCGGAAGTACGCTTCTACGAAAAATCCGCTGTTGTCACGTTGTCGCGCCTTTATTAGTAGCTGTCCAAAAAGAAAATAGTATTTTGATATCATTACTTTTCTGTGTTATACATTATAGCAATAAATATAACAAATGTTATTCACCCTTTAAAATACAATAGTAGAGCTTATTTTGATGTAATTTTAGAAATAAATTAAGTAAAATTTAATCATAATATACTATCAAGTAAATGAAACAGAAATATACTTGGCAGCTACGCTTTACGACAAAATAGTATCTGTAGTAACCATTTTCCCGGGTTTTGGTGGATTTTATTGTTTCGAGTACAGAGGTTCATTCGTCGCTAAGCAAAACCTTAGAATGTGCGTTTATGATGCCACGCTTATGCCAAATCGATGCTTTCTCCAGTTAAACTAACAGCTCATTGATCGAAACAGTCGTCTTTTAAAAAAAAATAATTATCGATATTACGCAAATTATTTGTAATAGTTTGAAACAGTTTAAGACGCTTAAGTTCTTTTAGAATATGAAAATACTTACTTTTATCTTTGTCCTTTTTATTTACTTTGCTATCTTTGCTATTTTTTTGGTTTGTTATGTTCCTATGTTTAAAATAAATTAAAACTATTTCTTAGCATAGTTTTTAATTTTCTTTTTTCTGGCGTATTTAGAGCTGTGACTTATTGCAGCAACATCGAGATCGAGAAATATCGAAATAATTTCTGCTTTGTTGTCATTGCTTTTTTTTTGGTTTGTTATGTTCTCACGTTTAAAATAAATTAGAATTATTTCTTAGCATAGTTTTTATTTTCTATTTTCTGTCCTATTTAGGGCTGTGAGTTATTGTAGCACATACATTTTTTCGAGATCGAGAAATCTCGAAATAATTTCTCGATCTCGAAAAATCTCGAAGTGTTTTTCTCCATCTCGTCTCGAAAAAACAAAAGTCTCGTCTCGATCTTGTCTCGAAATCGAGACGAGACGAGACGAGAAATCTCGAATTTCGAGAGTCTCGTGAAATCCTAGTTCGTACGGAATTTGACCTGCCTATTTTGGCAGACTTTAATGGTATATACGCCAATGAGTTCTCTTAAATTATAATTATTTTTTAATCTCCAATTATTTTTAAGCAAAGTAAACGATGCACGGTTTTCGCTTAAAAAAATAACAACCGTCTCCCGGCCGCGTAATTACATACTATACTATTACTCAGAGCACCGGCGATAGCGATAGAGGTTGCTCTGAGTCGCAATATAGATTGTAGTGACGAATACGCGCGAATTTTCACTTCCTAATATACTACAGCCCAGAGCGGCGGTTAAAAATATTATACAAAATGCTGTATAGCATGTTGTATCACTATGAAAATGTGTTGAAATTCTTTGGATGAGTACTTACAGGGGTATTTAAATGGGGGTTTGATTGCCTGCATAAAATTCTCAGACAGATTTGTTTTCTTTAATGCCCTGAACTATTATAAATTATTGTATTGATACAATACCTGCCTTAACCTTACTTCCTTATAACTTTATAATAACAAAAAGCATAAGCATAATAACGTTTTGACAGATAAGTAGGGGAAAGTTGGACAAAACCGGGAAGGCGGGTTAAACCGGGACGTCGTGTAAAATCGCTTTTTAGTGCTGCGATCTATCTGCGATCACTTGTACTTCTCGAATGTACTCCAACGCTAGTCGAAATGATTTAGAGGCCGAAGCAGCTGTTGTCGAAATTCCAAGGCTTTTTTAGTTTTTATCAGTAAATTTAATGAATTTGAGTTGGAATTGTTTGTGTGTATATTCCTTTAGTTTTGACAGAAACTTTTAGGTGAGTAAATCATTGTAATTGGTAGTTTATAAGGAGTATTTTGATATATTAATGGTTTCTACAACGTATCGTTAGTTTGGTTGACCACATGTTTTTTGTTACTATGCAATGTGGGGTAAAACCGGCACATTCTCATGGGGCAAAACCAGGACGTCCCGGTTTTACCCGACAGGTATCTTGTTGGAAATAGTAAACTGCTAAATAAATACTGCTTTGCCTGGCTATGATTGAAATAAAGTTTTAATGGTTTTTTTGACCATTTAATTGTATGTTGTTTTTACCTAATGTAGGTATGTTTAAAACAATATTCAATTTTGCTTGTTTTTTAGTTCGATTTTTGTTGCAGACATGCCTCGCAACTATGTGCGAAAAACAAACAGACAGAGCTGGTCCCAGG